>CM069157.1:28960115-29045003 GCA_035221665.1 Okamejei kenojei
GCTCCCCCCCTCCACCCACCCCGGGCCAAGGCGCCGCCCTCGCCTCGTTAAACCTCATCGCTCATCGCATCGGAATCCTGCGGCCGCTCATTCTGTGACTGTGGCGGCCTCTCCCCTCACCCCCTCCCCCCAACCAGTCCCATAACTCCCCCTCACCCCCCCCCAACCAGTCCATTACCCTGTCTCTCCCCTAACCCCACCCCCCTCTCCCTCTGTATTGGAGGGGAGGGATCCAGCTTCAGCCCCCGCTACAGGCCGATGTGGGGTCCGGGGTCACTGGTCCACAGGCGCCGGGGAGAGGGAGCCCCCCACCCCCCACACGACCCCGGGCCGCACACAGTCTGTGTGTCCGGAACTTCCAACAGTGAGGATGTGAGAACTCCCGGCCCCCGGGTCACAGATCCCAACATAACCCCAGAGCACAAAGCACCGGCCACTATCAGCTCTCCCCTCCTCCTCCTCCGCACCCCCTCTGTCTGCCCTCTCCCCCCCCCCCACCTCCCTCTTCCTCTCTGCTTCCCCCACTTATCCCACCCTCCAGCCCTCCCCACTTCTCCTCCCCCCTCACTCATCCCCTCTCCCCCCTTTTACTCCACTCTCCAACCTATGATCTATAACACGCATCAACTCAACACCTCTCCCCACTCTCTCGTTCTCCTCTACCTCACCCCCTCCTCAGTCCAAAGCCGTTCTTCACGTCCGCTTTCCCCTCTCTCTCTCTCCATGTGCCCCGTGCATAGATCCCTGAACCTTTGATCTTCATCCACTCTGACCCCCTCATTCCCCCCTCCAACCTCCATTTCTCCCTCTGCCCCCTCTCCGTCGCTTGCCTCTCTTGACCTCTCGCCCTCTGTTACCCCCTGACCCCCTCTGTCCCTCGGTGACCTTCATCATCTCCCACTTGACCCATTTCTTCCCCTCACCGTCCTTCCTCCCTCCCCTTCCACAATTCTTCCCCCTCCTGCTATTGGTTTTCAGTGACCCCCTCCCCATGCACCCCCCCCCCCCCTGCAGAAATGTGTTCAACACAAAGTCTGCAGTTGCTGTGTGGTCTGGTGTGGGACAGCGATGTGGAACGGGCCCGTATAGGCCTGGTTTAGCGCGTACTGTGTGAACAGAGGTGTGAGTCCATGTTTGTCGCTCAATGTGAGCTGAAGGTCATTGACCATCCACGGATGTTCGTTCGGCTGTTCTGAATGAGGCCTAACATCTGCACCACATCTGGTGGGGACTGACTGCAGCGAACTCTGCGGTTGGAATCCACAGAGGCAAGGACCTCAGGATTGATTCAGCTGTGTTAGTGCTGAGTTGTTGTTGGTTTTTTGATCTATCACTTTGACCTCGCGATCTCACAAGGTAGTGAGCCTTTCCCGCCAATGCAGCGTTTTTGAAGTATAGTTGTGATGTTGGGATTTTCGAGACACTAACCTGTACACTAGGTCCCAGAACCAGCAGCACGGTTGGTTGTCACCAGGTATCTGCCGGCAATGGGGGTCGAGACACAGAAACCATCTCTGGGGTTTGGCCCGGAAATGTTTTATCAGTGGACTGGCCCGACCTGGATTTAATGGAGCCACAAGGAACTGCAGATGCTGGATCAAAACCCACAGTAACTCAGTGGGGCAGGCCGCATCTCTGGAGGACATGGACAGGTGATGTTTCAGGTCAGGATCCATCGTCAGACTGATTGGAGTAGGGGAGGATAAGCTGTACAATCAGCCTGAAGGTGAATCTGAAACGTTGTCTGTCCGTTCCCTGCTGCCTGACCCGCTGAGTTCAGTTTATAGATACAGCATGAAAACAGGCCCTTCGGCCCACCTAGTCCACACTGACCATCAATCACCTGGTCACACTAGTTCCATGTTATCCCATTTTCTCATCCACTCCTTACACATGAGGGACAAGTTACAGAGGCCAATTAACCTTGAAACCCGCACGTCTGTGGGAAAAGGGAGGAAACCCATGTAATGGCAGGGAGAACATGCAAACTCCACACAGGCAGCACCCGAGGTCGGGAATGAGCCTGGGTCCCAGGCACTGTGAGGCAGGAGTTCTGCCACTACGTCATTGTGTTTTGTCTGGGTTTATGGGTTCTCCTGAAGTAGTGTAGCACCTACTGAGGTGCGGCACTCTGACTCAGGGGTGAGCTTATTGTCCTGAAGCTATGACGTTGATCGAGTCACTGCTGATGATGGCCCTTTCCTGTTCTGCTGGTAGCATCACCTGCCCCTCCAGTTTCATCCTTGCCCTGGGGCTCCCCCCACACACATAATTCCTCACTTTGTCCTTGAAACGTGGTTCATTACATGTTGCCATTCGCTTTTCACATGCCACTATCTTCATCCATGGATGGTTAAAGGGCACAGAATGACTGGAGTGTCTCAGCGGGTCAGGCAGCATCTCTGGAGAAAAGGAATAGGCAAGATTTTGGCTTGAAGAAGGGTCTCGACCTTTTTTTTCTTCTCTCCAAGGATGTTGCCTGACCCGCTGAGTTACTCCAGTATTCTGTGTCCATCTTCAGTGTAAACCAGCATCTGCAGATCTTTCCTACACATAATGGCTGCAGTTGTGTGCTGCATCCCCTCTCTGTGCACGCTGTTGATGCCCAGTGGTCCTTGTTACAGGTGGGCAGGCTGGGGTCAAATTAGTTGTTTTGCAAAAATGCTGGAGAAACTCAGCGGGTGAGGCAGCATCTATGGAGCGAAGGAAATAGGCAAAGTTTCAGGTCGAAACCCTTCTTCAGACCCGAAACATTGCCTATTTCCTTCGCTCCATAGATGCTGCCTCACCCGCTGAGTTTCTCCAGCATTTTTGTCTACCTTCGATTTTCCAGCATCTGCAGTTCCTACCTAGACGTGGGGTCTGATCAGTGCTCGGTCTTGCTGCTGTTTGACACATCTGGCTTTGGACAAGCCTTGGGAACAAAAGACCCGTCTTGGTAACTTTCAATCAAGTGCTCAGCAGGCAGAGTGAGATAGAGACATATGAACAAAAAACACAAAGTGCCAGTGGGACTCAGCAGGTCAGGCAGCCACTGTGAAGGGAATGGACACACAACATTTTGGGTCTCAGGCTGGTGCATTCTCGGGTCGGGGCTTAACTCCAGTCCTGATCCGAAACGTCATCCATCAATTCCATCCACGGATGCTGCCTAACCCGCTGAGTTCCTCCCGCACTTTGTATCTTGCTCAGGAATTCAGCATCTGCAGTTCCTCATGTCTCCAAGGACTTAGAATGCCACATGGTCAATAAAATGTGATTCTCCTGATTTACCCACATCCCTCTCATCCGCAAAATCCTTCAAGTTGCAGGCTTCCCAATTTTTCATCCATCTTTCTCCTTGTTTGTATCCAGCCACACACCTCAACCATGAAATAATTCCGGTAATCCAGGCGGGGTGGGCGATCAATAACCTGAGGGGAAAGATTTAATGGGAACTTGAGGGACAACTTTTTCACATAGAGAGAGGGTGGTGAGTATATGGAACAAGCTGTCAGAAGAAGTAGTTGAGCAGGTGCCTGTAACAGCATTTAAAAGACATTTGGACAAGTACATTGGTGATAAAGGTTTAGAGGAATATGGGCCAAATGTGGGCAAACTTGGATTGTTTTCTCCTGAACGCCAGATATTGGGGGGAAGTATTTAAAATGATGAGAGGCATATATCGTGTAAACTCCCGCCAGGGTTGAAATGTCAAAAACTAGAGGCAAAAGCTTTCAGGTAAGAGGGTAAATCTTTAAAGGAGGTGTACTGGGCACGTTATTCATACAGAGTGCAGTGGGTGTCTGGAACGTGGGTGCCAGGGGTGATGGTGGTGGATGCAGGTACGATATTGGCATTTGAGAGGCTTTTAGATAGACACGTGATTATGTGGGGAATGGATGGTTACGGATCACGTGCAGGCAGGTGAGATTAGTTTATCTTGGCATCATATTCGACACAAACATTGTGGGCTGAACGGCCTGTTCCTGTGCTGTTCTCTTCTGTGTTATAAGATCTAAATGGGACTATCTTAGTCAGCATGGTCATGTGGGCCAAAGAGTCTGTTACAGTTATGACTCCGACTCTGACTCTTATCCGTGTCCACATTGACAGTACAGACCGCACCATGTTTCACCAACATCTCCCACTGACTCAGCGGGGTAGAGTTCCCTGTTTACCCATCTAGGCACGGGCAGAGGTTGACCCACAATGGTTTCTCTCCTCAACAGTAATATCTATGACTGCTGCACGCTGCCCCTTGGTCCTTCTAAACCAATCTGTTCCTTGGAAGCATCACTGACACAAGAGCATGACATCTCACTGCTGCCCCTCTCCTCCCTTCCACTTGCATGTCTCGCAACTGGCTCTGGCCTTTCTTCCCCCAAATAAACCAGTAAAGAGTGGGAATAAATGGATCATTTTTCGGTAGGCAGGCAGGCAGGCTGCGATTACAAGTGTGTCGCAAAGCTTGCTGCTTTTGAACTTCAATAGTACCCAATCACTCACTGTCCTGTTTATGTGCACGAAAATAGCTAAGCTCTCGTTTTCACAATCTATATCAACGATCTGGTTGAAGGGATCAAAAGTCATCTTGCCAGTGCAGACACAGGAACTGCAGATGCTGGAATCTTGAGCAAAACACAAAGCGGTGGGGGGGACTCAACGGCTCAGGCAGTATCTGTGGGGGTAATGGATCGGTGACGTTTTGGGTGGGGATCCTTCTACGGACAGAGAACATAGTTGGACACACGGAAAGCAGCAGGAATCGGAGGCGGTGCAGTGAGAGAGGGTCTCGTGGTGCTCCTGTTAGAAGAGAGGAGGACCTCTTTAAAGAAGTCAAGCCAACTTTACTTGTCACATACACATACAAGATACGCAGTGAAATGAAAGTGGCAATACCTGCAGGATTGTGCCAAACCATATATCTTGAGGAGATTTTGCAGTAAAATGTTTGAAGAAGGGGCCTGCCCTGAAACGTCATCTGTCTTTTCCCTCCACTGATGCTCCCAGATCCACTGAGTTCCTCCGTAATATTTCCAAGTTTACTAGTGATAAACTAGGTGCAGTTGTGTGTTTCTAGAAAGGTGTAAACGGACACCCGGAGATCAGGGGACAAGTTGAGAGAGTGGAAGGGAACATGACAACTACGATTTAACGAAGGCAAACACCTTCATGCGCGCACACACACACAGAACAGTGGGGCAATAGTGTAATGTTGATGTTCTAAGGGATCTAGGTGTGTTTGGCCATGAGTCACTGAATGCCCAAATGCATATGGAGTCAGCGTGTAAGAGGACATATGGTATTTTAAACTTTGATATGAGACGTTTTAGATGTATATCTTACTGCAATAATATAGTGATAGTGTGGCACAGCTGACAGAGCTGCTGCCTCACAATGCCAGAGACCCGGAATCGATTCTGACCTCGGGTGCTGTCTGTGTGGAGTTTGCACGTTCTCCCTGTGACCCTCTGTAAATTGCCCCTAATGCGCGGGGAGTGGCCGAGAAAGTGGGATGGCATTGATCTATTGTGATTGTCAGTGTGGACTCGGTGGGCTGAAGTCCTGTTTCCATGTCGTTTCTCTAAACATGCCATACCTGGAGTTCTGTGTAGAGTTTGGACATCTCGGATGTACATGACACAGGGGGAGTGTAGTGAAGATTCATTAGACAGGTTGCTGGGGTGGAGGAGTGAGGTGAACCAGAATGGGATTGGATCCTGTAGAGTTTGGAAAAACGAGAGGAGATTTTGTTGAACATGCAAAATTCTGAAAGGGTTTGACAGGTTATAAGTGAGGGAAGTTTTTCCCTTAACTGAGGAGTTTACATCAGGTGGGGTGGATGGTGAGACCAGGGAGAAGATCAAGCAAAAGGTGATAGGCTGTTTAGCACTAAGATGGGGAGAAATCTCTTCATCGCGAGGGTGATGAGCCTTTGAATGTGTTTGCCCCAGAGGATGAGGGTGGCTCACTTATGGGCTTCATCCAGAACACAGACCGATGGGTTTTGGGATATTGTGGGACTCGAGGACTATGGGGATGGAGCAGGAAGGTGCTGCCATGATGGGCCCATGGCCCACTTATCACTCACATTTCTTCTGCCCTTCCATTATTACCCCAAGATTTGATAGCTGCAACTTTGTAAGCCAAGCTTTCATCTGGGGCATCCTCTATAAATCTCCACACCCCCCACCCCCCCCCCCCCCCCCCCCCCAACTCGCCTCTTTACAAACTTTCATTTTTAACAAAACGTTCGGCCATCTCCTCCAGAGCCTCCTTATTGTCCCAGGCAAATGTTGTTTTTCTGTGGTACAGTTAAATGTTTTGAAGATAGGAATATCAGAAATAGAGGCCCTTAGATTGTGAGGAGCTGAGTCCATTCCTCGATCCCTGGAATCCTCGTTGTCAAAGCCCGTCCATCTCAGAATGGTCCCACCCTTTCCGTCTGAAAACAATACGTCATATTACAACTCCACATGTTCTAAGCTTGTTGGACAACCTCCGTTGTGGCAACTTCTCAAAATCCTAATGCATCATGCCTATGATTTCCTTTTATCTCATCTATGAGTCACATCTTGAAAGAGCTCCAGCAGATTAGCCAATCCCTGTATAAATCCATGTTCAATCCTGAAATTCTGTTATTACATCCTTCAATTTAGATTCCAGCACTTACCTGACTACTAACATTAGGCTCCCAGGTCGGTAGTTGGCGTTTTCCCTCTCTCCCTGTTTTCTTAATAATTGGCGGCACATTTGCTACACTCCAAATCCACAGAAACAAATCCAGAATGCATGGAAGTTTGGAAGTTGGCAAATGGAGGATCTGCTTTCTCCGAAGCCATCTGTCAAACCTCTGGGATGGAGATCTTTGGATGTGTGGGATTTATCAGCATTCAAATTCTCCAGTTTCCTTGGTCCCTCGTTTCCACCAAATCCTTGATACCCGGTTATATAAAGGAGGGTTTGTGAATCTTCCATGGATGGCAGCTCCACTGTCACATCCTTGGCTCCTATTGTGAACCCAGTCCCTGTCCGTATGGAGCCCACATTCACCTTTGCTAATCCATTCCTTCTTTAATGCAGAGATTGAAAAATCTTGCAGTCCAGCCTCCACTCATCCTCCGCCTTGCCATTCATGATCAAAATCAAGCCTCCTTTGCTGAGTTCTTAGGATAATTTGCAACATGAAAGATGCTGCTTAACGTAGAACAGTAGAGCATAGGAACGGGCCATTTGGTCCACAACTTCACTGCTGAACATGATGCCGTCAAACACATTTTCTCTGCCTGCATCTGATCCATATCCTTCCATTCCACGTGCCTGTCTAAACGTCTCTTAAACGCCACTACCGTATTGCTTGCTACACCCATCCCTGGCAGTGTGTTACAGACACCCACTGCTCTCTCTTAACAAAAACGTAACTTGCACATGTCCTTCAAAGCTCTACCCTCTAGTCTTTGGCATTTCCACCCTTGGGGGACAAAGGTTCTGACTGTCTACCCCAAATATGTGGCCACCTAAACCCCCCCCCCCCCCATCTGGAGAAGGCAGACAGAGTGCTTTCTCCCAGCTGCACCACTGTTGTTGATCAGGAACTTTAACAGCATAAATATCGTATGCTTTCTTCATCCCTCTATCTACTTGCCACTTTCTCGTGGTGGAATTGCTGACCAAATCAAATCTGTCGAGTCAGTCAAGAGTTACTGTTGCAGTGGGAAACACAACAGCGCATAGTGAGCAGCCAAGTCCTGCAATTGGGCCCTTGTTGGTCGCCTGGTGGGATGGTACCGCTGGACTTGGTTAAATGTTGATGGTGTGATGTTACAGTGAGAGAGGTGATGAGCGATGGTTCTTCAGAAGAGTCCTGAACAAAAGGGTAAAGCGTGCATGCCTGTCCGTGTGTTGGATGGATCTTAGTGGTACAGTGGCGTGTGATCTATTTAGCATTTTACTAAAGCATGTCCTTTGATTGACAGACCAAGCCAAACTGGCTTTTATATTTAAATTAGCACCTTTCTCCTCACTTTCAGCTCACTAATTCCTTCAATTTTAGATTCCCGCCCGTGTATTCAACTCCCTCCTTGACCTCTCCCCCTATTCCAGCCTCCAACTCCCAGAGCAGTAGCTTCTTCTACATCTTTGCCCCACATTCACACTCACTCACTGAGTCATCCCCATCGTGATCTTAAAATTCCCTCTCTGCCTCCTTGACCCTTTAAAATTGCATAAATTCTTCAGCTTTCACTGAGTTTATGGCCACCTGGCCTAAAATTGCCCTGGTTTGGATTTGGTCGGATTGAGCTCTGTGAAGGAGCAATGAAAGGCAAATTGATTGATTGAAAGATACAGTAATGAATCAGGCCCTTCGGCCCACCGAGTCCACGACTAGTTTGATGTTATCCCACTTTCTCGTCCGCTCCCTATGTACTAGGGGCAATTTGCAGAGGCCGATTAACCTGCACACCCACATATCCTTGGAACGTGGGAGGAAACCGGAGCACCGGGAGGAAACCTATGTGGCCGCAGGGAGAACGGGCAAACTCCACACAGACAGCACCCGAGTTCTCCCCACTGTTGTTGATCAGGAACTTTAACAGCATAAATGAATATTCAGGGTTCATAAATCTTTCTGAAATGAAACACAGAACTCATATTTCACATTGAATGTCATTGACACAGTTAAAGGAAACACGGCCACTTGACAGCAACATGAATAAAATACCATCTTGCAAAATGTTAGTCAAAAAAACGCAGCTTTGCTAAATGTATTCCTTCCCAGTCAGGGCAATGAACTGAGAGAACAGCGTAGACAGTTCACCCAAAGACAGGGTGTTCTGGGCTTCGACCCACCCAACAGTTAGAGATATAGATGGGTGATCGCGTTTTGGTAACGTTAGAAGTGCCAGGAAGATCACCCGACGAACTCTCAAAGCAAGATGATGCCACATGTTGCCCAGTGCTGACGTGCACCATGGTACGTGGCTGGTCTTGGAGACTTGCTGCCATTGGTGAGGCAATGTCTGAGCATAGCAGAAGTTGGAGTCACACTAAACATAGAACATAGAAAAATACTGCACAGGAACAGGCCCTTCGGCCCACAGTGTTCATGCTGAACATGACGCCAAGTTGCCCTAATGTCCACTGCCCCCAGGTTACCCTGCACCTGCAGGTTATTTTTAAGGATGTTTTTGACAGATTCTTGATTAGTAAGGGTGTCGAAGGTTATGGGGAGAAGACAGGAATTGGGTTTGAGAGGAAAATGGATCGGCCATGATTGAATGGTGGAGTCGACTCGATGAGCCGAATGGCCTAATGCTGCTCCTATGACTTATGAACATGAAGTTATGATCCATATCCTTCCATTCCCTGCATATCCCATGTGCCTATCCAATAGTTGCTTAAACACCTCCATCATACATCTACCTCGACCACCACCCCTGGCAGTGTGCTCCAGGTACCTTTCACCCTCTGTTTAAAAAAACCTACTCTGCAGATCCATCTTCTATGAGTCAACTAGTTCTGGATCCAAATGACCAAGTCACCATGGATCCTGTGCATCCTAGCCAGCCTTGCATGGGGGACTTTCAAGTTGTACGGATAATAAGTTAGAAGAATAATTTTGGAAGAATTTACAGTGTGGACTCCTATAATTGTACCACTTCCCCACACTTTCAGTCAACTGCCTTTTATCTTCTTTCATTCCCTTTCCCATTCTGTTCGTCTCCCTTCACTTTCCTCCACTATCCTCTCATTTTCCTCTCCGTCTCCGCATCTCTTTCCTCATTCCCCCCTCTGCATCCTTTTCCTGCTGCTAATAAAATACAACCATGTTACAACAAGTGTGGCAGCAAGATCTGCAGCGGGGCCGGGATGTGAGCTCAAGCCCTGTACACTGTGAGCTTCCTGGTGAGGTGGAGCTGGCATCCTGTGGAGTATGATTAAGGCTTTTCCACAATTGAGGGAGTTTACTTTCGAAACAAACTGCTGTTTTACCAATGCAAGGAGAGGGAGAGAGAGAGAGAGACCATCACACAAACCAACCTCCCTTCCATTGACTCCATTTACACCTCACGCTGCCTCGGCAAGGCAACAGCATAATCAAGGACGAGTCAACAACTAGAGAGCGGTCCTGAACTATCTACATCATTGGAGACCCTTTACTATCTCACTGACTTTACCTTGCACTAAACGTTATTCCCTTATCATGTATCTGTACATTGTGAATGGATCGATCATTCCGCTTGGGGAGTCTGCATCCTCTGGGCTTGAACATTGAATTTTCTCAATTCTGTTAACCCTTGCTGCCTCCTCCCCTTCCCATCTCTCCCTCAGCCCTCGGGCCCTGGCATTCCCTCTCTCTCTATCTCTCCCCCACCCTAGTCGCACCAGCTTCTCATTTTCACACCACAAACAGCTTACAATGGCCTGTTCCCTTTATCATCGATACTTTTTTGCATATCTTTCATTCATTGTTCTTTATCTCTCCACATCACCGTCTATATTTCTCGTTTCCCTGATCCCTGACCAGTCTGAAGAAGGGTCTCGACCCGAAACGTCGCCTAACTGGTAGATGGGACTAGGGGAAAACAAATGGTCGACGCGGGCTGGAAGGGCCGAGAGAGCCTGTTATATCTCCTTCGCTCGTTAGATGCTGCTGGACCCGCTGAGTTTCTCCAGCCTTTTGTGTAACCCTACGATCGATTGTATCCATGTATTGTCTTTCCGCTGACTGGTTAGCACGCACGCAACAAAATCTTTTTACTGTGCCTCCGTACACAGAGGGAGAGGGAGAGGGGGAGAGAGAGGGAGAGGGAGAGGGAGAGAGGGAGAGAGAGAGGGAGAGGGATATGGGGAGAAGGAAGGAACGGGGCACTGATTGGGGATGATCAGCCATGATCACTTTGAGTGGCGGTGCTGGCTCAAAGGGCCGAATGGCCTACTCCTGCACCTATTGTCTATTGTCTATTAAAGTGCATCATTAGTTTCACTGACAGATTATCCTCTGACAGACAGTTTCACTGACAGATTATCCTCAATTGGGACAATGCCGTGGAATCGCGTACAGAACAGGAAGAGGTTACTAAGGCCTTTGTGTCTAAAGTTCTTTGAAAGCAATTGCCATGCACTAGTTCCTCCCTGCAGAATTTGCCTCTTCAGGTTTAAGGTTATTACTGAATTTGCTTCCCAATCCTGTTTTACCAGGGATGAATCACCTTGAAATAGAATATAAAACAGAGCAACACAGGAACAGGCCCCGTCGCCAACAATGTGCTGACATACGGCCAAGATAAACTGATCTCCTCTGCCTGCCTGCATGTGATCCGTGTCTCTCCATACCTTGCTTCCCTTTGTGCCTTTCTAAAAGCCCCTTAGCTACCATTATTGTATCTGTTTTCACCACCACGACTACAGTAATTTGTATTTATAGAGCACCTTTAAGGGCCCGTCTCACTTAACGCGACTGGTGAGCCACTTTTTAGCCCACTTAAGGGCCTGTCCAACTTGCGACTTGCCGGCACCCGTCATAGTCGCAGCAGGTGGCCGAAAATATTCAACACGTTGAAAATCCAGCGGCGACCAGAAAAAGGCACGACTCTTTGGGCGACTACTAACTACCATACAGGCGTCACGTGTCCACATGTCGCGGGGTGACGCCTGTATGGTCATGAGCAGTCGCCCAAAGAGCCGTACCTTTTTCTGGTCGCCGCTGGATTTTCAACATTTTGAACATTTTCGGCGACTATGACGGGTGCCAAAAAAATTGCGTAAGTGGGACAGGCCCTTAAATGGGCTAAAAAATGGCTCACCGGTGCAGCTGGTAGATCTGCAATCTCACAGTGATCTCTGGATCAGGGGTTTGTGGACAGGTGTGTGCAAACTGTCTGTGTGGACATTGCACGTTCTTCCTGGCTTTCCTCCGGGTGCTCCAGTTTCATCCCACGTCCCAAAGACACGTGGGTTGTTTGCTTGCAGACACAAGGAATTGCAGGCGTTGGAATCTGGAGCAAATCAAACACAAAGTGCTGGAGTATCTCGGTGGTCAGGCAGCATCTATGGAGGGAATGGACAGACAGCCTTTTGGGTCAGAAGCATCTTCAGAGTATACCCTTTGGTGAATGGGTGTGGAAAGGCTACCCTCATGGAACAAACTAAGCAGCATTGTTTGAGTCAAGGGTGTTTGGCTGTCACATGAACTGAAACGCAGCAGGCCCATTCTCAGTCACGTGTGTGACCAAAATTGTGGAATACATTGCTTCTAATTTTGACAGCATTACAGGGATATTGTTTTGTACTGCATATATGATTCATATATTTTTTCAAAGTTTATCAAGTGAAATATTTATGTTATGCTGACAATGTTTGTTTAGGGCCAGAGATCAAATGATCAGAGCCATGATAACATTGAATGGCGGTGCTGGCGCGAAGGGCCAAATGGCCTCCTCCCGCACCTATTGTCTATTGTCTATTGTCTATTGTCAAATATGACTGGTCACGTGTGTGGCCTCACATGGAAGTATTTTTTCATGACTCAGTTTTATCTTACCATCTCTTGTGAATTTTAAAAAGCTAGAATGGCCATATCTTTAGCAGACATGCATTATAGTTCGGTAGGTAGGAAAATAGCAATGAACCAGTTCAATCTCTTACAATAATTTTTTAATGTATTACTTTATGTGTTGCCATATGGTAACGAGTGTGACGTTTTGGTTCACTTTCCAAAGAATGGCCTGCAATGAAATTCTTAATTGCAGCAGCATAACAGGTCATAACAGCATATTTAATAAGTAATAAACAATCAAAAAAAAGTTCAATAAATTAATAAAAATAGTGTTAATGCAAACCAAAGCGAACGCCCAAATGTCCTAGTGCAACCAAGGCGATTCATAGTTTGAAGTTATGTTAGTGTTCGGAGTGTTGAGTAGCCTAATGGTTGCTGGGAAGAAACTGTTCCTGAATCTGGACGTTTCAGACTCCTGTACATTCTTCCCAATGGCAGATGTGAAGTGAGAGTGTGGCCAGGGTGGTGTGGGTCCTTGGCGATGCTGGCTGCCTTTGTGAGGCAGTGCCTCCTGTAGATCCCTTCAATGGTGGGTAGATCAGTACTTGTGATGGACCAGGCAGCGTCCAACAGGTTTTGCTATCCCCTTTGTACCTGGCCGTTCAGTCTGTGAGGGTGGTTTGATACATTGGAAGGGCCTAAAGTTGTTTCTATTGGCTGCAAGAATCCAAAACGCTGTATAAATCCATCAGCTTCCCTACTTGTCCTTTAGGGTGAAGCCTAAACCAATCTTTGGCCAATCTCCGCCCTGAATCTTCCATAATTTGGTGAAATATTTGTCAGAGAATAGTCCCAATCAAGTGATGGATGATGTTATTTTGTTTAGTTGAGGACACTACGTGGAAGCGAAGAGTTGTTGGTTTTGAAAGCCGGGAAATATCTCCATAAACCACAGTGGGCCAGCTGGTAGAGCTGATGCCTTATGGCACCAGAGACCCGGGTTTGATCCTGACCTCGTGTGCTGCCTGTGTGGAGTTTGTATGTTCTCATTGCCACATGTTCTCATTGTGGAGGTTTCCTCCCGACATCCCAAAGACGTGTGGCTTTGTAAGTTAATTGGCCTGTGCGAAATTGCCTCTAGTGTGCAGGGAGTGGATGACTAAGGGGGATGACATAGAACTAGTGTGGACAGGTGATGGATGGTTGGCATGGACTTGGTGGGCCGAAGGGCCTGTATCTTTAAACTAAACCACTGTGAGAAGTGGGCCAAAGCCCAGGGATTGTGATTAGGAAAGGACACAAAGTGCTGGAGTACGGCGTCGCAGTGGCACGCGCCTGCAGTGCCAGGGACCCAGCTTCTATCCTGACTGCGATTGCTGTCTGTACAGGGTTTGTACCCTAGGATTTTCCCAGGGTGCTCCAGTTTCCTCACACACTCCGAAGACATACAGGTTTGTAGGGTTATTGGCGTCGGTAAATTGTAAATTATCCCCACTGTGTAGGGTAGTACTGGTCTAAGAGGTGATCGCAGGTCGGTGTGGACTCTGTGGGCCGAAGGGCCTGTTTACGCGCTGTATCTCTAAAGTAAACTCAGTGGGTCAGGCAGCATCTAACCCATTGGGATCCTCCAGCACCTTGTGTTTTCCAGTGCCTGCAGTCTCTTGCGTTTTCTCGCCCCTTTCTGATTCTGAATAGGAGCACGGCTTCCGGGAGCGATCTCCCCAGTTCCTCTCTGTGCATACATCATGGGTCAGGTGCCATGGTCATTTTTGGTGAAGACTCGTAAACTCATTTTGTTGCATGTAACGTTTGCCATCTTGCGGGTGTCCCCTTTAATATATAGCATAACACAATACTCAATAAGACCAGTAATATTATGGGAAGTGCCGGAAATATTCAGCAGGTTGGGCAGCATCTGTGGAGGGTGAAAGTTTTGGATCAATGGCCCTTCATCAGAACGGGGAGCTTGTAAATCTATCCCCCTCTCCACAGGTACTGCCTGAGTTGCTGAATATTTCTGCTTATATCTCAGATTTCCATCATCTGCAGCGTTTTGCTTTGCAACCTGGCAGCCACCACCAATGGGTTCAAGCGCACTGTGTTGCCATTTCTCCCAGGACTTGTGAGTCCGTTTACAACGGATAGTTATTCCTTGCCACTTGAGGAGTGCTGATACATAAAGTGGGGTCATTAAGCTGTGGTTAGCCTCTAGCCGAGTCTCACAATTTCATTAACCCCTACCGCTCGATAGGTTATAAGCTTAATGCGGCTTTTCCGAAGATCATTGCAATGAGTCAATTTAGACTTGGATCCTGTTACAAATCGCACGCTACAGTATAACTCAGCTCTGCAAATGCTGGAGAGTGCAATAAGTCGGCACATTGCTGCCTTACAGCGCCAGAAACCTGGGTTGCATCCTGACTATGGGCACTGACTGTATGGCGTTTGTACGTTCTCCCTGTGACCATGTGGGCTTCCTCCAGGTGCTCCAGTTTCCTCCCACGCTCCAAAGACGTACAGGTTTGTAGGTTAATTGGCGTCGGTAAAAATTGTAAATTGTCCCAAGTGTGTGTAGGGTAGTGCTAGTCGTCTTCGCCTTGCGTGTGGCGGGCACAGCCTAAAGTTGTAGGACAACGTGTTCTATTTGATCTTATTTGATTGTGCACGCCGGGTTGATTGCATTCGTCGGAACAGGGCGGTGCAGGTTGCAGTCTTCCACCCCGAGAGTGCTGGTGTACGGGGGCGATCGTTGGTTGGCGCAGTCTCGTTGGGTCGAAGGGCCTGTTTCCACGCTGCACCTCTAAAGTAAAGTCTGAAGTGAAGTGGATGAAGGAATTCTCAGTGGGAGGCGTTAAACATGCACCGTGCTCTTTGAGTCGCAAGCTCTTGCACGGTGAAAGTGTTGTGGGCGGTTTAGGAGGTGAACACTGGTGCAAACTCGCGGGTAATCAGTACTTGGGCGAGGCAGGCAGAGCAGTGAGCTGACCCTCCCCCATGGCCAGCCCGGGCTGCAGCTGCCAAGGTCTAGGGCACTGAGCAGCATAGTTGAAGGTCAGCGCCTGTGACAGCTGACAGCCTTGAAAAGATGCAGCGTTGTGAGAACGCTGGCCGACCTCACTGGAGTCAGAAGGGCGATGTCTGCCCGACTCTCTCCCTCCCGCCCCTACTGTCAGCGTCGCAGGTTCACTCCCTCGCTGTGGTGCTGGCTCATTCACCTCAGCAGCAGAGACCAGTCTGGGGCTTGTCGCTGCCTTACAGCACCAGAGACCTGGGTTCCATCCTGACCTCGGGTGCTGTCTGTGTGGAGTTTGCACGTTCTACCTGTGACCGCGTGGGCTTCCTCCACATCCCAAAGATGTGTGGGTTTTTCCCCGTTAACTGGCCTCTGTAAATTGCCCCGTGTGTGTATGAAGTTCCCTTTATCCTGTGTCTGTAGGGTGTGGAAGGCTCGATTGTAACTCTGTGTTGTCTGGTTAGCACGCAACAAAAGCTTCTCACTGTACCTTGTGTCAGTGGGTCACAGGCGGCACAGTGGCGCAGCGGGTAGAGTTGCTGCCTCACAGCGCCAGCTATCTGGGTTCGATCCCGACTACAGGTGCTGTCTGTACGGAGTTTGTACGTTCGCCCCGTGACCCCGTGGGTTTTCTCCGAGATCTTCCGTTTCCTCCCACACTCCAAAGACGCACAGGTTTGTAAGTGAATTGGTTTGGTAAAAAGTAAAAATTGTCCCCAGTGCGTTCAGGATAGTGTTAATATGCGGGGATCGCCGGACATCGCGGACCCGGTGAGCCGAATCACGCATCTCTAAAATAAACTAAACTAATAAATTAAACTAAACTGTTGGGACAGATGAAAAAGTGGGATCACATAGATGATTGTGAATGGGCGATCGCAAGGTTGGTGTGGACTCGCGGGCCGAAGGGCCTGTTTCCGTGCTGTATCTTTAAATGCAAACAAACATCACTGTGAGTGGTGTAACTTGTGCGTGGGTGCAGGAACGTCGCTGGTTACAATACTGTGAAGGTGCGGAGCGGAGTACGTGTCTGCGTTATATAAGCTGAGTTACATACTTGGCATCTGCAGGCTTCCATTTTAAAACACTGAGTTGGAAGTATTTCGCTGCACGACACCTTATTACCAGAGTGGTGATGGCACTGAATATCTCCGAATATCCGTCACAGTGTATTGACACTGGATGCTACTGTACATCGTTGGATTGCAGCACTCGATGTCCTGGGCCCATCTTGATATCTCTGGGACGCTCTACTGGAGGGGAGTCATCTGTAACTATCGTTTTGTTACCGTGTTGATTTATGGGTCACTGGAGTGCCTTGTAGAAAGTACGGTATAATGGTGCCACAGTACAGTGGGCTTAGAAGCATGGAACATAGGTGCAGGAGTAGGCCATTCGGCCCTTCGAGCCTGCACCGCCATTCAATATGATCATGGCTGATCATCCAACTCAGTATCCTGCACCTGCCTTCTCTCCATACCCTCTGATCCCTCTAGCCACAAGGGCCACATCTAACTCCCTCTTAAATATAGCCAATGAACTGGCCTCAACTACTCTCTGTGGCAGAGAAGTCCACAGATTCACCACTCTCTGTGAATTTTCTTTTTCTCATCTAGGTCCTAAAAGACTTCCCCCTTACCCTTAAGCTGTGCACTGCGATACAAGACCATCTGATAGAACACTACGATTCAGTACAGGAGCGTGTGGGGGTGTGATGCTGTGTATCCCAGGAGAGTCAAGGACAAGTGGGGCTGCAGGACTGGATGGTGTGCGGGGGTCGCAGTGTGTAGATGGTGTAGACGGAACAGGGATGTGTTGCCCTGTGTTGGGGATGTGGTACAGGAGGGGACAGGGCTGTCACTGTATATCATGGCAGGTCTGGACTGGAGGGGCAGGGCCACTGTTGGATGTCACTGCAAGACGCAAAGTGCGGGAGTAACTCAGCGGGTCAGGCGGCATCTGTGGGGAACATGGAAGGGTGGCGTAACGGGCCGGGACTCTTCATATCATTCATGGGCCCCCCTTTGGTCATGGCTGACCACGGGTGTCTCCAGGGTGCTATTCCCTATATGGAGGACGCCTGTGCGTGGCTTTGTTTAACGTGAAGAGACTGGTTCACAGACAGCCACCCCACGGTCCTTGACAGATCTGGGTCAGGATCCAGTGGCATGGAGTCCAAGACGACCGGAGACCCTTGTCTGCTGCAGCCTTCATCCGCCTCCCCAGCCGTCGTGACGCTCCACTAAGGTCAGCCATCGTCCTCCGCCTGTTCCACCGTTGAGGTCTTGGTTGGATTGCTCTTTGTCAGAGACCTCCCCCTCGACCTTACCGCCATGGGTGGCCCTACCAGGAGCATCGCTCCAGACGGCATCGCTCTCAGGATCTCAGGTCCACACAAGCTTCTCCACCACGACAAGGTGACAATCCACGGAGAAGTCATATCATATGTTCAATATCGCACTGGAGTGCAGGATTCTCACTGTAGGAGGTAATTAATGCAGGACAGGCACTGATTTTCACTGGTGTGGTATTTGGGTGTGGATCCAATACCATGTCACTGGGCATGTAGTACTGGAGGCTATGGATGTGTTATTGTATGTCGTTGAGCTGCCCGGATGTGTCGGTGTGTATCACTGCAGTGTAGTGCGGTGGGTCACAAGTGAGTGGAGCAGAGAAGGACACCAGTCTCGCTGTTTGTTGTTGCTTTCGATCATTTCAGATCCAGGGAACTGCAGGTGCCGGTTTACACAATGACACAAAGTGCCGGAGTAACTCAGCGGGGTCAGGCAGCATCTCTTGAGGACGTGGATAGATGATGTTTTGGGTCGGGACTCTCCAGATTTGAGTTGATTGAATTGAGATACAGCATAGAAGCAGGCCATTCGGCCCACGGTGTCCACGCCGACCATCGATCGCCCATTCACTGTAGTTTCTATGTTATCCCACTTTCTCATTCACTCCCTACACACAAGGGGCAATTTTACAATAGCCAATTCACCTACCAACCCGCACGTCTTTGGGAAACCAGAGCACCTGGAGGTAACCCACGATGCGGTCACACGAAGAACGTGCAAACTCCACACAGACAGCAGCTGAGGTCAGGATGGAACCCGGGTCTCTGGCGGTGCGAGGCAGCAATACCTCCAGCTGCGCCACTGTGCCGCACTGACCCAGTGTCGTGGCTCAGAGGATACACCTCGATCACTGAGTATCATTCGTTAAAGGCACTTGAGGTGAATTTGGGCAGCGATCCAGCCGACTGCCCTGAGGGACCGACCGGGAGGTTTAAACCCCAATCTGAGGTTCGGAAAAACGCATGGCTTGCTTTTTCTGGACGATTCCTGTGATTTTTCCGAGACCCAGTTTTGGAGTACGCAGGTCTGAACTTCACTGGGACGTGGCCTGAGCTCTATTGATGAACGTCACCAAGCTGCAGTGTGGAGCTGCAGGTTTCCACTGCGTGTAACTGAGGTGGGGGCTCGGCACTGTGTATCATTGACCGGCTGCAGAGGAAGGGTCAGGCAAAGTTAATGAAGAGCAGAAGCGGCTGAAGTCATGGCGTAACAGAGTGGCTAATCTTGTCTGTGAGCGTGGACGGGTGAACATTCTTGCTGCTAATTTGGGATGGATGTTTTCATGCTGAATGATGCTTGTTCACAGCCTCTCATTATAGCGGCCTGGAAGCCATGTGAAGATGAACCTGCAGACCGATGACTATTATAGTCTTCCCGTCCCACAATCGCCTGCCGTTTCAAATAACAAAGGGTACCACTGACAGGTAGTGTGTAGCGGACGACTTGTAACTCTACACTGTCTCCTCATGTTCCGACAACCCACCCAGTATCTCTTAGTATCCAGACACACAGCAAACAGTGCGGGAGAGGAATTTATTAATTGACACTGCAGAGTGTTGCTGGCATTCAGATGGTAATGTGTGGTGGGCAGCCAATGGGCGAGGTGGATGAGAGGGAGCAGCTCGTCTTGTGTTGCCATGGCTGTTTACCCAGACACTTCCGACGGGCCCCTTCTGCAGCTGCTCTCACCGAGGGAGGGTAGTCTCCTCCATTTACCGTCCGTGTTCGGATAATCCCGGCAAGACCACGTTGCAACACCACCAAGCTTGAAGTATTTGATATATTGAAGGATACAGCATGGAAGCAGGCCCTTCGGCCTACCGAGCCCACGGCGATCACCCACTCACCGAGGCCATACTCGTTCAATGTTTCTCATCCACTCCCGACACACTCGGGCCAATTTACATCGGGCAATTAACCTGTAAATCCGTTCATTATTTTGATCAATTTGTCATAGGAAAGATGTTGGAAAGGGTGCAGAGAAAATTTACAAGGATGTTGCCAGGACTTGAGGGCCTGCGCTCGTTGGTTACAGGTTGAGGCTGTATTCCCTGGAGGATGAGGGGTGACCTTATAGAGGTGTATAGGGGAATAAATAGTGTAGATACACAGGATCTTTAACCCAGTGTAGTGGAATCGAGAACGAGAGGCATAGGCTTAAGGTGAGAGGGGAAAGTATTAATAGGAACATGAAGGGCAACGTTTTTATACAAAGGGTAGTAGGTATATGGAACGAGCTGCCAGAGGAGGTAGTTAATGCAGGTACTATTACAGGTGGGACGAGTGTAGATGGGGCATTTGGTCGGCATAAGCAAGTTGGGCTGAAGGGCCTTTTGCGTGCTGTGACTATATCTTTGGGACGTGGGAGGAAATTCGAGCACCCGGAGGAAACCCATGTAGGGTTTCTCGCAGGGAGAACATTCAAACTCCATACAGACAGCACCCGAGGTCAAGATTGAACCCGGGTCTCTGGCGCTGTGGGGCAGACTCTCTACTAGCTGCTTGGTTGTCAGTGAACTCCTTCCAAACGAGCAGTACTGCCGAGGAGCTGCACTGGCCTCAGCTCTCTACTTATTACTGGCTCATCCTAGACAGACGTTGCTGTGGTCTCCCCATCACTGGAAGGGCATTGAGACTCTGGAGAGGGGGCGGGAGTAGTTCACCAGAATGATGCTGGGATTCGGGGGGATTAGGTATGAGGAGAGCTTGGATGGATACAGAGTGTATTCTCTGGAATGTTGGTGGTTGAGGGAAGACCTGAGGGAAGTCGGTAAAATTGTACGAGGCATGGACAGGGTAGACAGCCAGAACCTTTCTCACTTCTGTAGGTTGGTGCTCTGGTGCAGTGTGGAGTGTGTGACGCACTGTCGGAGATGCTGCTTTTTCACTGAGATTTATAGCCATCAGTGAAGATTAAGACAATCCCATGACGCTATCTTGGAGAAGATTGGGACCTGCCCCGACCGATGTTCCTCGTCTAAAATCACATTGATGTGGTCATTGTCTCGGGTGTTTGTTCGATCTCACTCTGTGCAAGATGTCCGTCATGTTTCCTTCATGATAACAGAAAGGGTCCCGACCTAAAACATCACCTGTCCTCATTCATCGGAGCTGCTGCTACTGACCTGACCTGTTCTGCTACTCCAGCACTTTGTGCTTTTAGTAACTTTATTTCAAGAATATGTCATTATCTGTGATACGTAATTTCAAGACTGGGAAAACCTGCAGAATTCCACAATCTGGAATCCTGCAAAAGCATAAAGTGCTGAAGGAACTCGGCAGGTCAGGCAGCGTTTCTGAAGGACATGGATCATGATATAGCTGCAGTCTTTTCCCGTGGAAGTCTTGGGGCAGGAGAGTCAGTTGGCAAAAGAAAAAGATTGCCTGAAATGGAGTCTCTGTCTTCCTGATGAACCTCAGCTCAAAATAAAAGCGGACGGATTGTATTTAAAGAGTTTTAGTCACGCCCATCTCGAATGGGTGGCACCCAGGACCGGCCTATTGCTCCTGGGCTTGGAAACTGCCTCAGACATCTGGAATGGCATGGACCCACCCTGTTGCCAAGGGAGAGCATGTGTCGGGCCGCACACTCACCCATGCACAGTTGGCTCACCCCATCAGGCACGCAGCTCCTGTCAACCCTGGAGGAAGCCGACATCCCACCTGCTGTTAGGTTTCACGTGCAAGATGATAGTCGAGAAGATAGTGGTTCAAAATCCAGACACGGGAAGGAGAGTTTGTCCAACGGCAGCGAACCTGGGAATTGTGTCAACACTGTTCAAGTCTTCCAAGTCAGTCTCGCCATTCAATTCAAGAGTGGCCTAACTTCATTTTAATCATAAAATTACAGAGCAGATCTTCCCCAGAATCTGCCTCTTCATTTACACTTGTGTCAATTGATAGAGGCCACAGCTTAGTTTAGTTTATTACTGTCAGGTGTATGAAGGTCCCGTGAAAAGCTTTTTCTTTGTGTGCTAAGTCAAAGTAAAGACTATACCTGAATGTAATCAGTCCATCCACAGTGGTAATCCACAAACCTGCACAGTTTTGAGATGTGGAGAAAAAATGGACCACCCAGAGAAACCCCACGTGGTCATGGGGAGAACGTGCAAACTCCACACAGAGGGCATCCGGGGTCAGGACTGTTGGAGCCACCAGGCAGCAGCTCCACCAGCAGCCTCCTTCTGCTCTGGAAGGGTCATGTCAAAGATCCCAGAGCGATACCACAAAGAGGAAAACCCAAACTGGAGAACTCAGTCGGTCAAGCAGCATCTGTGAGCGGGAGGAAGGATTGTCGATCCAAATCACGGACAATCCTTTCTTCCTCCCCCCCCCCCACCCACCCCATAGATGATGCTCAACCCACTAGCTACCCTTCGCTCCAGATTCCAGCATCTACACTCTGGTCTCTCAGCTACAAAGAAGAAGGCAGTTCATTCGGCAAAGCACTGTACTTGAAGCAAAAGCACTTGCTTGGTTGTTTGAAAGATGCAGCATGGAAACAGGCCCTTCAGCCCACCGAGTCTACGCCAGCCAATTCACATTTGTTTTATTTTATCCCACTCACATACATGCCCAGGGGTCTGGGAGGGTGGGAGGGGATTAGAGAGGGGGAGGATGGGACCCTAGTTTATCTGAAGCCCTACTCGAAGCCACTCCCTCTGCGTCACTGGGCAACAGCCTTCATTATTCTCCAACCAATCCAGGGATTCACAAGGTGGAAGGCAGCAACTCTGGAAGTGAGGGAAATGTGGATCGCTCAAGGGTAACAAGACAAAATGTTCAGTGATTTTGATGGTGGCTGCTAAAGGGACACAGGGTAGGTATGAGGAGAGGACGGGGGTAGGGTCTGGCACTTTATTTGTCACATGTACCGAGGAGACGTGACAAAGAGGGATCATGTTTGGGGAGGGGGGGGAGCACAGAGGGGGACCGATGCTTTGCAAAGAAGTCATCCAGTGGTAGCTGGAGGAGGTTTACAGAGCTAGAGTTTCGTCTGCTGTCACGTGTACCGAGGTACAGAGAAAAGCTGTTGTTGCGTGCTAACCTGTCAGCAGGAAGGCAATAGTCCAAGTCCAAGTGAGTTTATTGTCATGTGTCCCTGATAGGACAATGAAGTTCTGGCTTTGCTTCAGCACACAGAACATAGTAGGCATTGACTACAAAACAGATCAGTGTGTCCATATACCATATATAAATATATACACACATGAATAAATAAACAAATAAAGTGCAAATAATGGGTTATTAGTTATCAGAGTTTTGTCCAAGCCAGGTTTAATAGCCTGATGGCTGTGGGGAAATATCTGCGTAAAAACCGGGTAAATACATGATTACAATCAAGCGATCCACAGTGCACAGATACATGATAAAGGGAATTACGTGAATAATGTTTAGTGCAAGATAAAGTCCAGTAAAGTCCGCATCCAAGATAGTCCGAGGGTCTCCAATGAGGTAGACAATAGCACAGGACGGCTCTCTAGTTGTTGGTCGGGTGGTTCAGTTGCCTGATAACAGATGGGAAGAAACTGTCCCTGAGTCTAGAGGTGTGTGTTTTCACACTTCTGTACCTTTTGCCTGATGGGAGAGGGGGGGGTTAGAGGGAGTGGCCAGGGTGGGACTCGTCCTTGATTATGCTGCCGGCCTTGCCGAGGCAGCGAGAGGTGTAAATGGTGTCAATGGATGGGAGTTGTTTAAGAAGGAACTGCAGATGCTGGAAAATCGAAGGTAGACAAAAAATGCTGGAGAAACTCAGTGGGCGAGGCAGCATCTATGGAGCGAAGGAAATAGGCAACGTTTCGGGTCGAAACCCTTCTTCAGTTTGAAGAAGGGGTTTCGGCCCAAAGCGTCGCCTATTTCCTTCGCTCAATGGATGGGAGGCTGGTCTGTGTGATGGTCTGGGCCGCGTTGATGATTCTCTGCAATATTGTGTATGTGTACCTCTTCGCTTCTTGAAGTCGATCACCACCTCCTTTGTCTTGCTGATATTTGAGAGAAATGCCTGTTGTCTCGACATCAGGTTAAGAGGGAATGGGGGACAGAAGATTGAATGGGTTGGGGCAGGGAAGGGACGTGAGGGGGAGAGAGGGAGAGGGAGGGAGAGAGAGGCAGCAGGAAATACTGCCGTGCTCTGGCTCTGCCTCTGCTCATTGTCTGCAGCAGTGTCTGTGTACGCTTTGCTGCACATCAGTGATTAGTCTGCACACCCATCAGACTGGTGCCACTAACTCTGACAGGACATTGTTTATGAATGTTAACGGCATTCGCTTCAGTAATTCTTTGACATTTTTACATGCAACTGTTAAAGTCTATTAACCTGAACAATCTACATTTCCAGCTTTGCCGTTTTCCACCGTGTACACCCCTGGATTTGGTTAGAAAGCCAATGGAGGCTTGTTGCCCCGGTAAAAGGGATAGAGAGAGAGAGAGTGACTTAAGGGCCTGTCCCACTATACGAGTTTACCCAAGAGCTCTCCCGAGTTTTTAAAAAATCAAAATCAAACGCGCAGTAAGTACGTAGAATGTACGTGGCGGGTACGTCGGAGCTCGGGGACGTCTCTGAGCGGCTCGTAACGCTAACGGCAGCTACTCGGGAAACGCGGTAAGCTCGTGAAGTTTTTTCAACCTGTTTTGAAAAATGTCCACGAGAGCCCCGAGTACCTACGAGCGGCCATTACCGTAAATCTCCCAGTTCGAATCAGGGGAAACTCGGGAGAGCTCTTGAATGAACTCGTACAGTGGGACAGGGCTTGTACCGTAGCGATTCACATGATCCATTGAACCGTTTGCAGCTTCATGTTGCTCCTTACACAAAGTTCTTCAGGACTCACACGGAACTGCTGTCGCTAGAAGCTTGAGCAAAACACAAAGAGGAACTGCGGTTAACTGACCCACTGAGTTCTTCCAGCACCTTGTATCCACCATGACCATAAGACATAGGAGCAGAATGAGGCCATTTGGTCCATTGAGTCTGCTACCCCATTCGGTCATGCCAGGTCTATTTTTCCCTCTCAATCCCATTCTCCTGCCTTCAGCCCATATCCTTTGAGACTCGAGATCCTTACTAGTCAATCTCCGCTTTAATCTCCATTTTAAAACTACCCAATGACTTGGCCTCCACAGCCATCTGTGGCAATGAATTCCACAGGTTCACCACCCAGTGATTTAAAAAAAAAAACATTCTCCTCACATCTTCATGTTCTTCAAGTGCACTGTTGTCTGTTGGTGGAGAGTGGGTGATCAGTGTTCCTCACCCTGATCTCCAGTTTGTAGAATGGCTAGTTCTCCTGGACAATGGTGCGGGCATTTAAAAATAGCTTTGTATCTGAGGAACTCTGGCACCGGATAGGAAGCTGTATCGATACAGAGACAATGCAGGTGGAGCAAAAATCTGATGCAGAGTCTCAACCTGAAACACTCACCATCCCTTTACCTCCACAGATGCTGTCTGACCCTCTGAGTTTCTCCTGCAACTTGTCTTTTTGCTGTCTAAATACATATCAGAGGATGAGAGCAAGCAGAAAGGGAGATGCCTGGCCTCTGCAGCAAGTCTCAGGCAATTTAGGTCCAGGATAGCTTTGAAGGCAATGTTCTGTATTCTTCATATGGGAGTCAGAGAGAATGGAAACAGGCCCAACTGGTCCGTGCAGATCCAAGCTGGTCCCATTTAGTCTTGTTTAGCTTGTATACCTTTTCTATCCTTAGGTGCTGTTATAGTACCCGTCTCAACTGCCTCATCTGGCAACTCGTTTTATACATCCACCACTCTGAATGAAAAGGTTAACCCTCATGTTCCTACCAAATGCTTGCCCTTTCATCTTGTATTGAGAAATACAGGCCCTTTGACCCACTGCGTCCACACTGACCATCGATCACCCATTCACACAAATTAATCCAACTTTATCCTCTCCATATTATCATCCATTCCTCCCCAGATTCTATCACTCTCTACACACTCTCTACACACAATTTACAGGGAATAATTAACCTATAGACCCACACTGGTAGCAGCGAATTTGATGGATGAGGATTGAGACTGAGCAAGGGAAAGGTACTAAACATATTTCACATTTTCGGCTCTCTGGCTCTTTGGCTCTTTGGTTCTCTGGCTCTCTCGCTCTCTCTGTCTCTTTGGTTCTCTGGCTCTCTCGCTCTCTCTGTCTGTGTGTGTGTGTGTGTGTGTGTGTGTGTGTCTGTCTCTCTGTCTCTCTGTGTTTCTCTCAGTCTCTCACTCTCTCTGTGTCTGTGTGTGTGTCTTTCTCTCTCTCTCTGTATCGCTCTGTGTTTCTCTCTCTGTGTGTCTCTCTCTCTCTGTCTTTCTCTGTGTGTCTCTCTCTCTCTCTCTCTCTCTCTGTCTCTCTCTCTGTCTCTCTCTCTGTCTCTCTCTCTGTCTCTCTCTCTGTCTCTCTCTCTGTCTCTCTCTCTGTCTCTCTCTCTGTCTCTCTCTCTGTCTCTCTCTCTGTCTCTCTCTCTGTCTCTCTCTCTGTCTCTCTGTCTCTCTCTCTGTCTCTCTCTCTGTCTCTCTGTCTGTCTCTGTCTGTCTCTGTCTGTCTCTGTCTGTCTCTGTCTGTCTCTGTGTCTGTCTCTGTGTCTGTCTCTGTGTCTGTCTCTGTGTCTGTCTCTGTGTCTGTCTCTGTGTCTGTCTCTCTGTCTGTCTCTCTGTCTGTCTCTCTGTCTGTCTCTCTGTCTGTCTCTCTGTCTCTCTCTCTGTCTCTCTGTCTGTCTGTCTGTCTGTCTGTCCGTCTGTCTCTCTGTCTCTCTCTCTGTCTCTCTCTCTCTCTGTCTCATATCTCTGTGTTTTTCTCTCTCTCTCTCTCTTTCCCCTCCCCTCCTTCAATCCAAACTCACCCATCACAGTCACCGCTTCCGGCTAAAATCAAAGTGGGACGTGGATTGTGACCTGGATGTAAGCCAGTGAAGTCTGCTGCGACTGTAATTGGGGTTAGGGTTGAGATTCCAATTTTGCGCATAAGCTGCAAAATGTAGGCTTACTAAAATGTTGCCGGACCAGGCTGTGATGCAACCAGTCAATATGTTCTCTACTGCACACATTGGGCTGCCAACGTTGCGTGAGAGTTAAGAGTGAGAAATTGCGAGGGGCGTACCGACCGAGCGTGCGGGGGGAGAGGAGGGGGGGGGGGGGGGGGGGGAGGTTTGGTTGGGAGCTTTTGCATTTTTCAGCTTGAAATTGTGCTTCTGGTGCATACTGTAGCGAGTCTTTTAACTTACACTTGAATGCAACATTTATGCTTCAAATTGGATTAGGTATGAATAAGGTTAGGCTAAATTACATTCCTAACAACATTCCACAGTAGAGCCAGGCTCTGATCAACAGGTGCAGCACATGAATGACCTTAGTATATTCATGTATGGAAATCAGATTATAATTCATGCTGTTATGCATATGTATATATATAGATATAGATATAGATATAGATAGACCAACAAAAAACAAGGCAAGAGGAGTCAGACTTCCAATACTGTTCTGCACAAATAAATCAATCAACCTTACCCTTTGACTATACAAAAAAGACGAAAATAATGCCACATATTCAACCGTATATGATTCAATGAAATTAAGATATAGATGTAAAATATATATATGGAAACAGGCCCTTCGGCCCACCAAGTCCACACCGACCAGCAACCTACCTTACACCAGTTGTATCCTACACGCCAGGGACAATTTACAGAAGCCAATTAACCTACAAACCTGCACTTCTTTCGGATGTGGGAGAAACCGGAATATCCAGAGAAAACCATGTGGTCATAAGGAGAATGTACAGATACTGTACAGACAGCACCCGTAGTCAGGATCCAATCTGGGTGTGTGGTGCTGCAAGGCAGCAACTCTACCGCTGCGCCACCGTGCCACCCCCTCTTTTCTGTAATATATCTATTATGGTGTCACGTCAATAAAGATGAACACATGATTATAATTTCTGCTCTTAGTTGGATTACACACATCTCCAGTCATTATGTTTCATGGCTGGTTTTCAACCTCTTCAGTCTGAAGATCTCGACCCGAAACATGAGATTGTCCTGCTGAGTTATTCCAGCTTTCAGTGTCTATCTTCCGTTTAAACCACCATCTGCAGTTCCTTCTTACACTCTTTGTTAAGCAAAACAGGTCCTAGTCTCATAATATTATTCACCTCAACTAAGTCTTTTCTTCACCTCCGTTGCTACAGAGAATACAATCCCAGTTATCAAATCTTTCTTCAAAGTGACAAAAAAAAATTCCAGCCCCGCCAATATGTTCATAAATCGCCCCTGGATCCTCTCCAGAGCAATTGCACCCTTTCTACAGTGTGTCACAGTCTTACAGCATGGAAACAGGCCCTTCATCCCAACTTGTCCATGCAGATCAAGATGCCCCATCTAAACTAGTCCCGTTTATCCGCATTTGACGCATATCCCTTTAACCCTTGTGTGGGGTGTAAGTGTGTGTGTTAGGTTGTGTGTGAGAGTGATTTTCTGAATACTCTCATAAACCCATGCATAACAAAAACCCCTTGATTATTTCATGATTTCATTATTTCTGTGTGTCAGTGAAGCGCCGACAACACCCGGAGTGAGCGGAGACTTGGTGATGTCCAGGGGGCATTTCCCTCTCCCCCCCCCCCCCCCCCCCCCCTCCATCCCTGGGAATGCGGGCCAGCCTAGATGCTCTGTGTCCAGCTGGGGTCTGGGGGAGGTGAGGGTCAGTGACCCGTGGGTCTGGGGGAGGTGAGGGACAGTGGCCCGGGGGTTCGGGGGAGGTGAGGGACAGTGGCCCGGGGGAGGTGAGGGACAGTGGCCCGGGTGTCCGGGGTCAGGTGAGGGACAGTGGCCCGGGTGTCCAGGGGAGGTGAGGGACAGTGGCCCGGGTGTCCAGGGGAGGAGGGACAGTGGCCTGGGGGTCCAGGGGAGGTGAGGGACAGTGGCCCGGGGGTCCGGGGGAGGTGAGGGTCAGTGACCCGTGGGTCCGGGGGAGGTGAGGGACAGTGGTCCGGGGGAGGTGAGGGACAGTGGCCCGGGGGTCCGGGGGAGGTGAGGGTCAGTGACCCGTGGGTCCGGGGGAGGTGAGGGACAGTGGCCCGGGGGTCCGGGGGAGGTGAGGGACAGTGGCCCGGGGGAGGTGAGGGACAGTGGTCCGGGGGAGGTGAGGGACAGTGGCCCGGGGGTCCGGGGGAGGTGAGGGTCAGTGACCCGGGGTCCGGGGGAGGTGAGGGACAGTGACCTGGGGTCCGGGGGAGGTGAGGGACAGTGGCCCGGGGGTCCGGGGGAGTTGAGGGACAGTGGCCCGGGGGAGGTGAGGGACAGTGGCCCGGGGGTCCGGGGGAGGTGAGGGACAGTGGCCCGGGGGTCCGGGGGAGGTGAGGGACAGAGACCCGGGATTCGGGCATCGGAACGGAGCTATAGCCCGAGATTCATCTCCGCGGCTCCGGACGCAGCACCGACGCCCCCACTCACCCGGTTCGCGGTGGGAGGTGTGAGCGGTGCCTGGGTGGGGGTGGGGGGGGGGCGTAGGGTCGGTGCTGGGACCACCGCCGCCTCTCACCTCTCACACCATCTGCACGGGAATGTGAATGCGGGTGAGGCAGCATCTATAGAGCGGCGGGCAAAAATGCTGGAGAAATGTTAGAGTGTGAAGAAGGGTCAGACTCAGACATAGATGCTGCCTCTCCCGCTGAGTTTCTCCAGCATTGTTGTCTACATTGCCATTTTAAATAGTGTGCGATGGGATTAAACCCGCAGACAAAGCAACTATTCTCATTGGTGAGTGTGGAGGAATGTGACTTTATTTATTTATTCATATATTTTTAAAAATATCTTTTTGAGCGTGAGAACTACTGTCATCAGCGTGAGAGCGTGAGAATTTCCTCAAATGCGTTAGTCTCACGCTCAATGCGTGAGAGTTGGCAGCCCTGCACTTGTAGAAGCTCAAGAGAGTATTTGCTGACATACAAATCCCCATAGTCCTCGAACGAGATCTTAATCAATGATGATGCTGGCAACCAGCCACCAATTTACATTAATCCACATCAACCCTGTACTTTTATTCTACTCGCATGCTCCTCAACTCCACACCACATCCAACCACTCGTCTGCACACTTGGGGTCATTTACAGAGTTTATAGCGGCAATTAACCTGCATGTCTTTGGGACGTGTATGAAAACCGGAGCACCTGGAGGAAACTCACGCAGTCACACGGGGGCCATGCTAACTCCACACAGACAGCAGCTGAGGTCAGGTTCAAACCCGGGACTCTGGCGCTTTGAGGCAGCACTGAATCGACGATGTTGCCATGGCATCTCTTCATATTGTCCTAATGACGTTAGTGCACGGGTATCATTTAAAATTGACAGTGACCTGCATTTTCAGAATATCTTATCGCAAGAAACTAGTCCACACTAGATGGAAATTGATATTAGGAAATTTAGATTAGGTTATCAAAAGCTTGAGCATAGCAGAGGTTTTAAAGATCTTTTTAGAGGAGGGATTAAATGCTGTGTGAATCTGGGGAAATTCATCTCAAGACGGTCAAGACTTGATGGTCAGAGTTGAGGGCCTGTCTGCTGATTGAGAGTTCTCTGTTACATAGAGGACAGTTCAGCACAGGAACAGGCCCTTCAGCCCACACTGTCTGTACTGAACATGATGCCAGGTTACACTAATCTCCTCTGGCCGCATATGATCCTTATCCCTCCATTTCCTGCATATCCATGTACTTATCTAAACGGCTCTTAAACATTATTAGAGTATCTGCCTCCAACCACAATCCCAGGCAATGTGACCCTGGCACTCACTGTCCTCTTGTGTAATAAAACTTGCCCAGTGCATCTGCTTTAAACTTTTCCCCTCTGTCCTTAAAGCTACGCCCTCGAATCTTTGAAATGTCCATGCTGGGAAAAAGGTTCTGACTGTCTATCGTATCTGTGCCTCTCATACGTTTATAAACTTCTATCAGGTGCCTCCCCTTGGCTTGTGATGCCACACCACCAGTGATTAAATGTCCAGGTTGGGGTGCGTCCAAGCCCACAATATCTCAGCTGCACTTGGTAAACGACCCGCGTGATGCGCACATGTGTCAGCGTAGAATCTATATGGGCCCCGTATGTCACACGTATGTCAGCGTAGAATCTATATGGGCCCCGTATGTCACACATGTGTCAGCGTAGAATCCATGAGGCCCCGCTCTCCTATGCCTGCTGTCACACACAGAGTGGTGAGTCTCTGGAACTCTCTGCCACAGAAGGTAGTTGAGGCCAGTTCATTGGCTATATTTAAGAGGGAGTTGGATGTGGCCCTTGTGGCTAAAGGGATCAGGGGGTATGGAGAGAAGGCAGGTACGGGATACTGAGTTGGATGATCAGCCATGATCATATTGAATGGCGGTGCAGGCTCGAAGGGCCGAATGGCCTACTCCTGTACCTATTTTCTATGTTTCTATGTCTTATGCAAACACACAGTGCTGGAGATATCCAACAGGCAAGGAGGCTGCAGTGGGATGAGGAAAACCCACTGTTGATTTTGGTTCTCCCTCCGCAGACGCTGCCCGCCAGGCTGAGTATCTCCAGTGTACACAAAAAGCTGGAGAAACTCAGCGGGTGCAGCAGCATCTAAGGAGCGAAGGAGATAGGCGACGTTTCGGGTCGAGACCCTTCTTGCTATCTCCAGTGTTTCTCTCCCATTTGCAGTGTTAGGTGTTCTTCCTATTTAATGGTGTTTCATGAAGCCTGGTACCCGCCTCAGAGTCCACCTTTGCTACCTGTGATTGGATATCATTGGATGAGCAGGTGGTTGGGTGAGCGCTGGAGACAGACACAAAGTGCTGGACTAACTCAGCGGGTCAGGCAGCACCTGTGGAGAGAATGGACACATGACGTTTCGGGTCGGGACCCTTCATCAGACCGTGGGTGAGCACTGGGTGCCTCACCGTGTGATTGGAGGGTGGTCTCGCCGCTCGTAATTGGACGAGCAGCCGATGAGTCCCAGGCCCGGATGTTCGGGCTTTAGCCGCAGCTGATAAACTGCTGGGCCTTCAGTGTCCTGCTGTAAGATCACGTGAACATCCCTGCGACCTCGCTAGGCCGTGTCGCAGGCTGCGTGACATATACGCTGCACAATTCAAGCCTCTTTGTTGCCTTGGTTCTGCTTTGAAATATTGAAACTGAAAATAGTCGAATATAGTTCCTAATTTACAAGCTGTGATTCACAGTAAGCACTGTTGCCATGGCGTCACTCATTGTCTGTCCAGATGTTAGAGAACAACATAAACTGCAGATGCTGGTTTAAACCAAAGATGGACACAAAATGCTGGGACAGGCAGCATCTCTGGAGAGAAGAAATATAGAGAGGTACAGCACATGAACAGGCACTTCCACCCACAATGTGCTGAACACAATGCCAAGATGTACTAATCTCCTCTGCCAGCACACGACCCACATCCCTCCATTCCCAGCCTCTCCATGTGCCCATCGAAAAGCCTCTTAGACGTGAGCAAGTATCATTCAAACTTGATCCCGATTTATATAGTGGCTTATCAACAACGTAAAATATTGCAAGGATCTTGGAAGAAACCGCAATGATAATCTACATCGCAGCGAAATAAGGATATTCAGGTTAGATTATCAACAGCTTGAGTATAGTTAAAAGGCTTAAAGAGTCGTGGAGAGGAGGAAAGAGAATTGGGGAGGTTTGACGGAGGCTGGTCTGGAAGGTTGGATCATATGGGATCCAGGGTGAGCTAGCCAATTGGATGCAAAATTGGCTTTGTTTTAGTTTCAGTTTAGTTTCGAGATCTAGCACGGAAACAGGCCCTTCAGCCCACCGAGTCCGCTCCGACCAGCAATCCCTGTACGTTAACACTATCCTACACACACTAGGGACAATTTACAATTATACCACGCCAATTAACCTATAAACCTCTACGACTTTGGAGTGTGGGAGGAAACCGAAGATCTCGGACAAAAACCCACGCAGGTCACGGGGAGAACGTAGAAACGCCGCACAGACAAGCACACGCCGAACCTGGGTCTGTGGCGCTGTCAGGCAGCAACTCTACCGCCTTGCCACCGAGCTTGGAGATATGAGGCAGAAGGTGGTTGTAGAACGTAGTTCCTGACACTGGAGCCTTGTTACAAGTAGTGTATCACAGGGATTAGTACGGTTTAACAGTTCCTCGCCAGTGACAATTTGGACATGAGTGAAGTGGCATGGTTAGCAAGTTTGAGGATTGGTGGACAGTGCAGTAGGCTTTCAATGATTTCAACATGGTTTTGACCAACTGGGCTAGTTGCCCAAGGAATGGCAGATAGAAATTAATTAAGATGTGGTGTTGTATTCTGGTTGGACAAACCACGACAAGACTTAGACAGTAAATGGGAGAGCCCTGGGCAGTGTGGTCACACAAAGAGAAGGGATTTGGCAACCTTACCTGCATTGGTTAGTGTATTGACTACACAAAGATACACGCAAAATCCTGGAGCTGTAACTCAGCGGATCAAGCAGCATCTCTGAAGACCCTTTCGTGTGAAGAGGGGTCTCGATCCGAATTGTCACCTATTTATTTTCCCAAGAGATACTGCCTGACATGCTGAGTTGCTCCAGCATTTTGTGTCTATCTTCCATGTAAACTACATATATTGAGTACAGGAGTTGGGATGTTACAGCTCTACAAGGCGTCTGTGGAACTACATTCGGGGTATTGTGTACAGTTCCTATCGCCCTACTGGAGGAGAGATGTAATTCAATTGAAAAGTGTGCAGAAAAGATTCATGAGGATGTGATCAAGTTTGGAGGGTTTGTGTTATAAGGAGAGGATGGATAGCCACTTTGTAGCAAAAACAGGAAGGCAGATTATTATAAGGATAGGGTTGTCTTTCCCTTGGGTGTCAAGAGGCAGAGTGGTGACCTTACAGAGGTGTATAAAATCATGAAGGGCATGGATAAGATGATTAGACACAGTCATCTCCTCAGGATAGGAGGGTCTAAAACTAGAGGGCACAAGGTTAAGCCGAGGGAGAAAAAGATTTAAAAGGAACCTGAGATGCAATTCTTTGACACAGTGGGCGGGATATGTGCATGAGGCCAGTACAATTATGCAATTTAAAAGACGCTTGGACAGGTGCATGGGTCGGAAAGGTTTGGAGGAATGAGGGCCAGGCACTAGCTTGGTTAGCATGGACAAGTTGGGCTGAAGGGCCTGTTTCCATGCTGTGCTGCTCTATGACTGAGGCAATAGACATTGAGGGAGGCTGGAACTGGTGGGGGGGAATGTACTTCTTCAGGGAACTTGCTGAGCTAACAGGTTGGGAGGGTTGAAAGGATCTTGAATGAATGGGAACTTTAGAATAGATTCTCTGGCCACACAGTCAGAGAGTGTAATGAAACGTTGAGTAATGGAGTTTCTACTTCCTCTGGTTAGTCCCCTGTGCACGCAAGAGCTGCTTCTGCTGCTGTAGCTGAGACCTCTGTTTGACTCGGGCTCCCAGGCGTGAGGTTTTGCCCGGTGGTGGTGGGGCCCACCAGCTGGCCTGTACTGTACAGAACAGGAAACCGTCGCCAGTCTGTTGTATTTAATGAATGGGGGAGTGGGGAGAGAGGCAGGCAGAGGCGCAAGAGAGTCCCCCACAAAAAAACTTTGTAACTCTTAATCCAGTTTAAAGATGCAGCATGGAACAGGCCCTTCGGCCCACCGAGTCCATGCCGACCCTAGATCACCCGCTCGCGTTAGTTCTATGTTATCCCACTTTCTCACCCACTTCCCACACACTGGGGACAATTTTGAGAAACCTACAAGCCCGCACGTCTTTGGGATGCTGGAGGAAACCGGAGCACCCGGAGGAAACCCACACGGTCACGGGGAGAGCGTGCAAACTCCACACAGACAGCACCGAGGTTGGGATCCAACTCTGTGAGGCGGCAGCTCTACCAGCTGTGCCACCATGCCAGGATAGTTAGGAGAAAGGGGAATATCTCGGATAGGGTGTGACCAGTCGACTCAACGAGGCAGTAGGAGGAGGAGATCGGACCATGTCCAGCGTCTGTGTGTGATATGCTGCTGATGCCTGGCAAGCCAGACTATTACTACTTGGAAGAACTGAGTCACATTGATGACTGACTGTGATGGCCAGCCCTGATACCGGGAACAAAGACCTCAAGTTAAATACATTCATTGTATCTAGAATGCTGGATTGTGTCCAATGGAACATAGAACAGTACAGCACAGGAAAAGGCCCTTCGGCCCACAATGTCTGTGCCGAACATAAACTAACCTCCAGTGCCAGCACATGGCCCACATCTCTCCATTCCCTGCATATCCACGTGCCTCTCTAAAAGCCTCTTAAGTGCCCCTATCGTATCTGCCTCCATCACTACCCCTGGCAGCGCGCTCCAGGCACCCACCTCCATCTCTGTAAAAACAAAGCTATGCCCACTAGTTTTTGACATTTCCATCATGGAGAAAAGGTTCTGACTGTCTACCCTATTTACGCCTCTCATAACTGTACATACTTCTGTCACATCCGACCTGGAACATCGTCTGTCCATTCCCTCCTCAGATGCTGCCTGACCCGCTGAGTTTCTCCAGCACTTTGTGTTTTGTTCAAGATTCCTGCATAGAGTATATAGCACGGCAACAGGCCTTCGGCCCGACTCACCCATGCCAAGCAAGATGTCCCATCTAAGCTATGTGGGAAGGAACTGCAGATGCTGGTTTAAACTGAAGATAGACACAAAATGCTGGAGTAACTCAGCGGGACAACCAGCATCTATGGATGGAAGGAATAGGTGAGGTTTTGAGTCCAGACCCTTCTACAGACTGTTGAAGTCTGAAAAAGGGTCTTGAACCGAAACATCACCCATTCCTTCTATCCAGAGATGCTGAGTGTACTGCTGAGTTACTCCAGCATTTTGTGTCCCATCTAAGGCTGGGGGAGTGGCCCCAGATGCAGTTTAATGTAGATAAATGTGAGGTTATCCACTTTGGTAGCAAAAACAGGAAGGCAGATTATTATCGAAATGGTGTCAAGTTGGGAAATGGGGAAGTACAACGGGATCTGGTGGACAAAAATGCTGGAGAAACCTGCGGGTGAGGCAGCATTTATGGAGCCATTCCTTCGCTCCATAGATGCTGCCTCACCCGCTGAGTTTCTCCAGCATTTTTGTCTACCTTCGATTTTCCAGCATCTGCAGTTCCTTCTTAAACAACGGGATCTGGGGGTCCTTGTTCATCAGTCAATGGAAGTAAGCATGCAGGTACAGCAGGCAGTGAAGAAAGCGAATGGCATGTTGGCCTTCATAACAAGAGGAGTTGAGTGTAGGAACAAAGAGGTCCTTCTGCAGTTGTACGGGGGCCTAGTGAGACCACATCTGGAGTATTGTGTGCAGTTTTGGTCTCAGAATTTGAGGAAGGGTCAAATTCTTGCTTTTGAGGGAGTGCAGCGTAGGTTCACAAGGTTAATTCCCGGGATGGCGGGACTGTCATATACTGAGAGAATGGAGCGGCTGGGCTTCTATACTCTGGAATTTAGAAGGATGAGAGGGTAACTTATTGAAACATACAAGATTATTAAGGGTTTGGACACGCTAGAGGCAGGAAACATGCTCCCGATGTTGGGGGAGTCCAGAACCAGGGGCCACAGTTTAAGAATAAGGGGCCACAGTTTAAGCCATTTAGGACGGAGATGTGGAAACACTTTTTCACACAGAGAGTTGTGAGTCTGTGGAATTCTCTGCCTTAGAGGGCAGTGGAGGCCGGTTCTCTGGATACGTTCATGAGAGAGCTAGATAGGGCTGTTAAAGATAGCGGAGTCAGGGGATATGGGGATAAGGCAGGAGCTGGGTACTGATTGTGGATGATCAGCCATGATCACATTGAACGGCGGTGCTGGCTCGAGGGGCCGAATGGCCTACTCCTGCACATATTGTCTATTGTCTAAGCTAATCCCATTTGCCCACATTTGGCCCGTATCCCTCTAAATTATTCCTATCCGCGTACCTATCCAAGTGTTTTTTAATGATGTCATTGTATCTGGCCATTGTGTCTCCAAGGAACAAGGAATGTCGTAGAGCTCAGAAACAGGCCCTTCATCCCATTGAGTCCATGCCAGCCCATCAAGCACCCATTTTCACTAATGATTCCCCCTTTAATCTCCTAGCGCTAGTTTGGTGAGGACATTTTAGAGTTATGCGTGTGGGACTGTGTGAGGAAGCTAGCTGATCTCAGCTTGTTCTGATTGGCTTTGACTTTGACTGGGCCTGCACATGGATTCATAGTGTGCAGGCCCCGGCCTGATGCCAACTAATTGCTGGCTGCTCCTTTTAAAAGGACTTGCTTAGGAAAGACCTGGAGGCTCCACACCCTGTCTGTGACGAAAGCGTGTCTGTCAGCATGCATGGAACAAAGACTGTCTGGCTCACTGCTACGCCCAGCCCAGCCTAGCTCAGCTCAGCTCAGCTTTAACTGTTGTTCCACCTTCCTCATTCTCCTATAGCCTGCCTGCATCTCCCGCGGGCCTCGTTTTGATCTGGAGTCTGACAGGAGCATGTACTGCTGAGGAGGTTCAAAACTTAGTGTTAGAGACACAGCGCGGGAACAGGCCCTTCGCCCACCGAGTCCACACTGACCAGCGATCCCGCACATTCTACACACACCAGGGACATTTTTTTTACATTTATACCAAGCCGATTAACCTGCAAACCTGTACGTCTTTGGGGCGTGGGGGGAAACAGAAGATCTCAGAGAAAACCCACGCAGTCTCGGGCAGAACGTACAAACTCCGTACAGACAGCGCCCGTAGTCGGGATCGAACCCAGATCTCTGGCGCTGTAAGGCAGCAACTCAAATGCTGCTCCACTGAACCACCCAAACAGGCTAACAGCTGTTAGGAATCCTAGATGGTTGTGGGTTTGAGGTTGAGGGAGTGAAAAGGAAAATGCCATTGCATTTATAAAATGCCTTTCACAATATTGCAAAGCTCAACATGCAGTCAAAGTTGCTTCTGAAGTCTAGTTCTTGTTTTAACTGTGAACATTTGTTCAAGGCATGCGTGTACAGACAACCTTGCAGCAACCTCCTCATCTGGTTTTAGGGTTAGTCCAGAGACCTGAATATTGGCCAGGGTATAGAACCCGCCAGAGACCCGGGTTTGATCCTGACTATGGTGCTGTTTGTATGGAGTCTGCACGTTCTCCCTGTGACCTTGTGAGTTTTCCCTGGGAGCTCTGGTTTCCTCCCATGCTCCAAAGCCGAGCAGGTTTGTAGATTAATTGGCTTCTGTAAATTGTAAATGGTCCCTGGCGTGTGGGATAGTGCTAGTATATATACAGGGGGGTCGCTGATCGGTGCAGACTCGGAGGGCCGAAGGGCCTGTTTCCGTGCTGTATCTCTAAAGTCCAAAGTCTAAAATGTGCAGGGCAGGTTTTTTTACACAGAAAATGGTGGGTGCCTGGAGGGCGCTGGAGGCAGATACGATAGTGGGGCATTGGGAGGCTTTAGGATAGGCAGATGGATGTGCAGGGAAGGGAGGGATATGGATCACAAGTAGGCACTAGTTTATCTTGGCATCACCTTCGACGGACATTGTGGACCAATGAGTCTGTTCCTGTACTGTTCTGTGTTATAAGTATAAACTTATTGAATAGTGGGACAGAGGTGAGATATGAATTCTCATATTCTTGTAATGGCAGGAGGCCATTCGTTCCATCAAGTTTATGCTACTGTCTACGTAGTTCTCTCAGTGTCTCTCATCAGCCTGTAATCCCCACCCTGATTTTCCGCATAACCGCCGACTCAATGGGAAATTTACGCCAACCGGTTAATCTGCCAACCAACATCATTGGCATGTGAGGGGAAACCTGGGAGAGCGTGCAGACTCCATACGGACAGCACCGGAGGTCAGGACTGATCCCGGTTCGCTGGAGGAGATTTATCCTTGCCTCCTCCCGCTTCTGTTTCTCATGTAGGACCAGGGTGGAAATCCCCCTCTTTTCTTCGTTTAGTTTGGAGATACAGCTCGGCATCGGGTCCTTCGGCCCACCAAGTCCGCGCCGACCTGCGATCCCACACGCTAACACGATCCTACACACACACACACACACACGGGACAATTTACAATTTCACCCAAGACAATTAGCCTACAAATCTTTGGAGTGGAGTGTTTGGAGCGTGGGGGGGAAACTTGAGATCCCAGAGAAAACCCACGCAGGTCACGGAGAGAAGTTACAGGCAAGCACCCGTGTCAGGAGCGAACCCAGGTCTCTAGAGCTGTGAGACAGCAACTCTACTGCTGTGCCGCGTCTTCAGGGAAAGGCAAGAGACCTTTCCAGTTCATCGGAGAGACGAGACGGTCTCGGATTAAAGTCCGGTCTGCAAACTCTGTCCAACGCTCCCTCGCCCCTCCAACGTAACTCCAGATTAGGTGACATGGTCAAGTTTCGCAGTGAGTTTTAAATTTAGCTGGTGTATTTATAGCGGCAAAATGGTTTACGTCACTGACACGGGCATTGAGCACTGAGAAAGTGAATGAATTGCCAGAGACAGCCAGAGGAATGGCATCACTGTGACCCCACAACAGGAACACCAGCAGAATGACCATAGAAATACCAATAGAATGCCCATACAGTGGCATAACACCGCAGAACACCAGCAGAATGCCCACAGGGTGACAGAACATCTGGGAATCCCTGCACAACCCCCACATATGACCCCACACCACAGAATACCAGCAGAATTCCCACACAGTGACCCTATGCCACAGAATACCAGCAGACCTACCTACACCAAGACCCTACATCAGGGGACACCAGCAGAATTCCCACAGGGTGTTTGAACACCACAGAACACCAGCAGAATCCAAGTGCCTGTCGAAAATCCTCAAACGCCACTATCGCATCTGCCTCCATCACCTGCCCCTCACACCTCCTTTAAACGGTTGCCCTCTCACCTTAAAGCTGTGCCCTCTAGTCTGTATTTGCACAATGGGAAAAGCCTCTGTTTGTCTAGTTCATGATGACCCAGGCTGATAGGGAGCGGTTGATGTGTTTCCCCTGGCTACAATCAGATTCAATTTCCTAAACCATTAGAGCGTGGAAAGTCATTTCCGCTCTGCACGCCTCTCCACCCGGTCACCGCTTCACTCCTGTGTTCAAAGCACAGCGGCTGTGGTGGCCGGGTGAGATGGGGAGGTTAGACCTGCCGCTGATGGGAACACGATCCAAGGCTTCCTTCAGGCAACTCCCACCTCAGGGTTTTATAGCTGTCGAGGAATTTGTGCTAATCCCGTCTCTCTGGCCAGGGTGCAGGTTAAGGAGGGAGGGAAGGGGGTGCAGACAAGCTGAGAATGAGATCTGATTAGCTCCTTACTGCACCACACAGGGCCCAAATAACGGCCTGTTTTGTAAATGGAAAATGTGTTTAAAAATTAAAAAATAGAAGTTATGACGCAGCTTTATGGGATATTGATCAGGAGCACCTGGAGTATTGCGTGCAGTTCAGCTTTCCCCATTACAGGAAGGATGGAGGGGCTTAGGATTCTGGAGCTGCCTGGATTAGGTGGCACTAACTACAAGGAATGGCTGGACAGGCTTGGATTCTTTTCTCTGAAAACGCCACGGGTTGAGGAAAGATTAAAAAGACTAGGCTTGTATTCACTGGAGTTTAGAAGGATGAGGGGTGTTTATATAGAAACATATAAAATTATAAAATGACTGGACAAGCTAGATGCAGGAAAAATGTTCCCAATGTTGGGTGAGTCCAGAACCAGGGGCCACAGTCTTAGAAGAAAGGGGAGGTCATTTAAGACTGAGGTGAGAAAAAACTTTTTCACCCAGAGAGTTGTGAATTTATGGAATTCCGTGCCACAGAGGGCAGTGGAGGCCAAATCACTGGAAGGATTTAAGAGAGAGTTAGATAGAGCTCTAGGGGCTAGTGGAATCAAGGGATATGGGGAGAAGGCAGGCACGGGTTATTGATAGCGGACGATCAGCCATGATCACAATGAATGGCGGTGCTGGCTCGAAGGGCCGAATGGCCTCCTCCTGCACCTATTTTCTATGTTTCTGTGTAAGACCTGAGAGGAGTATGTAAAATGATGAGAGACAAAGATAGGATAGACAGTCAGAACCTTTTCCCCAGGGTGGAAATGTCAGATTAGAGAGCGTAGCTTTAAGGTGAGAGGGGCTGTGTTTAAAGGAGATGTGTGGGGCAAGTTTATTTCACACAGAAGGCGTTGAGTGCCTGGGACACGCTGCCAGGTGTGGTGGTGAAGGCAGACACAATAGTGGTGTTTAGGAGACTTTTGGATAGACACATGGCTCTACAGGGAGCGGGGGGACATGGCTTATGTACAGTGGTTAAAGTTTGCCTTGGCATCATATCTGGCACAGACATTGTCAGCCAAAAGGGCTATTCCTGTGCCGTGCTGTTCTATGTCTGGTACTTTGTGCAATGATGTAGTTTGCCTGCTGACAGCGGCCGGGTGTGTTTCGTGCTGACGTTGCTTAATGTTAACATTGTTGTAGTGATGTGCTCCCCTCCTACCTCACCTCTCTCCCTGCAGTTTTGGCGAAACTAAAAAGGTTATAATTCCTGCAAGGATTTCTGCTTTTATTTCAGATGGTCATTTTCATAAAGTGGCACCTTCAGGAGTGCTGGCTAAAACGGTATTTACTTGTGGACAGCACACAAAGTGCTGGAGGAACTCTGTGGGTGAGGCAGCATCTGTGGAGGGAATGGACAGGTGACGTTTCGGGTCGGGACCCTTCCTCAGACTGACTTTAGGAGGGTGGTGAAAGCTGGAAGAGAGGAGGAGGTGGGGCGAAGCCTGGCAAGTGCTAGGTGGATACAGGTGAGGGAGGGGTTTGTTGGCAGAGTGCTGGAGTAAAGGGCCTGTACCATATGTGCCTCATTTACGCGTCATATGTAAAATAGGTCGACGCAACGTTACGCGCGATGTCGCGCGCAAATCACGCATCATCATGCCGTCTGGCGCGCGTGATGTCATTAGAATACCCTGCGGCGCGCGGCGAGGCATGGTTACGCATGGCGACGTAACCATGCGTCCCCCACGCGACACACGTGAGACGTCGGGACGCCAGCGTGCGACGCCAACGCGTCCCGCGCTACCCACACGCTACCAGTGCGTCACAACGCGACGCCCACATTTTTGGAGATCGCGTAAATGGTGTGCAAATAACGGCCACGTGGGACGGGCCCTTAACTGAGGGCCCTCTTCCCTCATCCTATGTCAACCCGAAAGCAAATCCAGATTTTCGTGTGCAGCACTGCAAGCGTGATGGTGGGGATGAAGCATTCACACAGTGTACAAGAAAAGATCTGGCGTGGATGTTTTCCCGGAAAGCATCAAAACATCACCCCTTCCTTCTCTCCAGAGATGCTGCCTGTCCCACTGAGTTACTCCAGCATTTTGTGTCCAACTATATTACGATCCTTAAGGATACATTCCAACCCCCCCCACGGTGCCCAGCAGCCCCAGAATTCCCCAGGGTGTCCGTGGACAACACAATCTCCCTCTCAAGTAGCAGTGGACAAGGAGCATATTGTAGAGCCAAGTGTCGGTGAGGTTGCTGTGGTGATTCAGGTTGCCAATGGCAGTGCTGGTGTCTGGCAGCTCTGTCATTGAACTCTCGTCCCAAGCCATCTGCAAGTGTAAGGAGCTGCCCTGTAGCCCTCACTTGCTGTGAGTGCGTTATCATGCCGGGCTTTCCCTTCCCTCCGTTGACAGCTAGTTAGCTCCCGAGCAGCTGACACGGATCGATTCAGGAGAACCTGATATTATAGTGCTGTGTCAATGTGTTTGTGGAACTATCCATCGCCTGCAGTGATTGACCCGTGCTCCTGATCTGTGTGCTCGTTGGGCTTGCACTGCACTTGAACCTGATGCTGCGATACATTCCTATAAACAAGGCTTTCCTCTAAACAAACCCATTCACAACAGGTGCGCACCCAATCCCACTATCCTGGTCCCTTTCCCCCAATCCTGTCCCCTTCCACCTGCATCCCTCCCCCTCCCTCCGCCTTTTCATTTCACTCCTCTTATCTACTTCTCTTATCCACTTATCACCTTATCCACCCCTCCCTCTGGTTTCACGTCTGTCACCTCCTCTCCTGACCTGGCATCCTTTTATCTCCTTTTTACCTCCAGCCGGGTCGAGACTGACGCTTGAAGAAGAGCCTCGACCCGACACGTCACCCGTTCCGTCTCTCCAGACATGCTGCCTGTCCCGCTGAGTTGCTCCAGCTTTTTGTGTCTATGGTTTAAACCGGCATCTGCAGTTCCATCCTGCATATGGTTTGCCAGGCGTTGCCCCGCTCCCAGCCCTCTTTTCCAGCTTTCTCTCCCTTGCCACAGTCAGTCTGCAGAAGGGTCCCGACCCAAAACGTCGCCTGTCCATTCCCTCCACAGATGCTGCCTGACCCGCTGAGTTCCTCCAGCACTTTGGGTACCAGCGCATGCAGTTCCTTGTGTCTCCATTCACAACAGGGTCTGACGCCACGCTTATTTTTACTGATCCTTCTTTGCCCTTTAATGGCAGCTGGCATCAGCTGGAGTGAATCTAATCTGCAGGCTTTGAATTCCTGCCCAGTGCTGGCTCTTTGAGCTGCTGTAGCTGCTACACAAGGCCGAGCTTTTGTCTCCAGTGTTTGGGCGAAAAGGTGGAGTGATACCTTAAGGGAAGAACTTTCTCTCCTCCCCTCACCTCTGCAAAGGTGTCAGATTTTGGAAGATCACCTCCTTCCCCTTTATACTTGTGCCCAGCAGCCCTAACGTGCAGTGAGTGCGTTACTCAGCACCTAAACCAGTCAGTGCTCTCGTTACTGCATCGGGCAGGACGTGGCGGGGAAGACTGAGTGAATGACTTCACTGTAACAGCAAGGCATGGCTTCAGGGCGAATGTGTCTCTGAACCCCAACCTATGAAAAGACTCAGTAATAGTGGAACTGTCCAGTATCATGAATAGACTCTTTAATTGTCATATGTACCAGCAAGGGAACAATTAAACTCCCATTGCAGCTACAACAGCTTAACATGCCCCGTAAATGCAATATGCTCAGTTGAAATATAATCATTAAAAAAACATTAATAGCTGTAATACTTGTACAAATAAAAGTCCTCAGTCAATCGACAGACAATCCACTGTTGCTGAGGTTGGTGCGTAGTGTTCAAGAGCCTGCTGATTGTTGGGGAGAAGCTACTCTCCAACCTGGTGGTCGCAGTTTACAGGCTCTTGCACCTTCTTCCTGGTGGTAGGAGTGGGCAACCAGATCGGCATGGAGCAGGTGGGCCGAAGGGCCACTTTCCATGCTGTATGGCTCCGTGATTCTCTGATTCCCCGCCTCTATGGACGAATTGAGGAGAGGAGTAAAGAACGAAACTGGGATTCTTTTCCAAAGGCCATGCTGACTCCTGAAGTGTTGAGCGGTGTGACTCGGGGCTACATCGAGCTTCACCGGGGCTGATTAGGAAGTCAAGTACAGAGAGGACTGGGGTGGAGAATTACCACGGGGTGCAATCGGAAGGCCAAGGTCCTGCATGCAAACCCAACAGATGTGCTCATCAAAGCACTCGCCCAATACACATCTGGCCTCCAGATGTGGAAGTACAGACTTGCATGAGCAGTGGATTCACTAGTGTCGAGATGCAGAGTGGAAACAGGCCCTTTGATCCAGCGAGTCCACACCAACCATCGATCACCCATTCACATTGGTTCTATGTTACAGAGCCGCCAAGTAGTACGGATTTTCTGTTTTTTGTACGGATCTCCGGATTTGCTTTGTAAAATAAGGATTTTTTAAAAATCAGCCCGACTTCCTGTTTCATCAACTTCCTGTTGCATAAAAAATGCAAGGATATAAAAAGTCATACTGTAACTAAAAATGATGACAGATTAAATCTATTAATATTTTAAATTTCAAGATCTGAATGATTATTTTTGTAAGCATTGATCTGCCTGTCCCGCTACAGGTTTAAACAGCGCTGTCAGTTTAGCGCTTGGGAATTTAAACAAACAGCGCTGTGGGTTCTAATTATGGCGTTACCAGCTGGAGCGCTGTTGCCTTTACACATCGCGCTATGGGCTTTACACAAAGCTCTATGGCCGCAGCGCTGTGGGTCACAGACTGGGAGGGAGAGGGAGGGAGGGAGGGAGGGAACACGAGAGGGAGGGAGGTAAAAAGGAAGGAGAAAGGGAGGAAGAGAGGGAGGGAAAGGGGGAGAGAGGGAGGGAAAGGGGGAGAGAAGGAGGGAAAGGGGGAGGAAGGGAGAGAGAGAGAGAGGGAGGGAAGAGAGGAAGGAGGGAGAGAGAGTGAGTGAGGGAGGGAGGGAGAGGGTGGCTTCCAAAATGGTTTCTACATCATCATCTGGTGCTAAAAGCAGGAAGCAGCCGTCCAAACAGCAGTATACAAAGAGACGGCGATGAATGCACTGTCAAGTAAGGTGTGTAGAAGACATGTCAATTGGTAGCAAAGTTATGCATTCTTGTAATCTTACGGGGGGTATGACTGCACATAATAAAACAGCTCTTCTTTCAGCAAAATGGCACAGCGTAAAAATACTGATCTCCTCGGCCAAATACTGATTTTCAGGTATTAGAATATTGAAATGCTCTGTCAAAACTTGGCAGCTCTGATGTTATGCCACTTTTGCAGCCACTCCCTACACACTGCCATGCTCCGCACTCCACCCTGGTCCCTGGTGAGCCGGCCTCTTGGTGAGCGACCGGTGCCCGTGCTCACGGACATCTCGGGCAGGTGCACGGCATCCTTGCACTCCCCGGCCGACAGGCCAGGAGTCGGGGCAGGTGATGTCTGCTCTGTGAGGCAGACTGTCAAAGCCAGCTGGCGGGGCATTGGCACAGCTGGTAGAGACGCTGCCTCACTGCACTAGAGAGTCAGGCTCCATCCTGACCTCAGGTGCTGTCTGAGGGAAGTTTGCACGTTCCCGGACAGCTTAGGTTTCCTCCAGGTGTTCCGGTTTCCTCACACATCCCAAAGACATGCGGGTTTGTAAGTTAATTGGACTCTGCAAGTTGCCCCTAGTGTGTAGATGAAACTCAGAGGATGGGAGTTGATGACCTTTTTTACTCGTGGACATTTTTCATCAGGCTAGAAAAACGCCCCGACCTACTTGATGCCACGAGTGCCTACGACTAGCATCACGACCTACCTACGCCGTCCTACGACCTCGTGATGACCATGCTGCGAGTATGAGCCAAGGGCAAACTCGGCAGAGGTCGTGAATTAGGTCGTGAAAGTGGGACAGGCCCTTTAATTGGCCTCTGTAAAATCTCCCCAAGTGTGTAGTTTAGTTTAGTTCATTGTCATGTGCACCGAGGTGCTGTAAAAAGCTGTTGTTGCGTGCTGACCAGTCAGCAGAAAGGCAACACGTGGTTACAGTCAAGCCATCCACAGTGTATGGTGCCTCCTATAGATCCCACTCGATGGTGGGGAGATGAGTACCTGCGATGACCGGCCAGTGTCCACATCTCTCCTTTATCCTGGGCGTTTGAGTTGCCAAACCAGGCTGTGATGCAACCAGTCAATATGCTTTCTACCATACACCAGCAGAAGACATACCGAACCTCCTCAGTCTTTGAAAGAAGTAGATGTGTTGACAGGCTTTCCTTGTCATTGCATCAATGCGCTGGGACCAGGCCAATCTTCAGAGACGTACAAGGCCAGGAGCTTGTTGCTGACTCTCTCCACCACTGACTCATCAGTGAAGACAAGTTCACAGAATCTCGGCGGAGGTCGTGAATGTGGGACAGGCCCTTAAGGTGGTCATTGGTGAAGGTGGGACAGGCCCTTAAGGTGGTCATTTAGTTTCAAAGCAAATTGGAGAGAGTGTTTGGCTCTTTAGATTGAATAAGATATTTCTGTGCAATCAGCAACAAATAATTGCCACTCTCGACTTCATTATGAAAATATATATAATTAACGAAGCAGATGAAGATAGTTGGGGTGAAGATAGTATTCTGAGGAACTCTTCCATTGAAACGTGTGGTTAATACAGAACTGAGCTGTGACCACACACCAGACAAATAAACAGTAATTAGTAATAGAATTACAACATAGAGAATTGTGAAATGGTGCTCTTTGGTAGGAAGCATAAGAAGATCCTTCAACACTGTTGTTTTGTGGTGAGGGACCTTGAAATATAGATTATACGCAATCATTAACCATACTGGAGTTAAATAAGGCATTTAAAAAAAAACCCACATCTTTGCAATTTATTTCCTGAAGGATGGAAGTTCATGTCACAGAGATGGACACAAAGTGCTGGAGTAACTCAACGGGTCAGACAGCATCTGTGGAGAAAATGGATAGGTGGCATTTTGGGTCGGGACCCTTCTTCAGACATTTTCTCCATTTTCTCTTTTTCTCTTTTTTTCCCAGATGCCTGACCCGCTGAGTTACTCCAACATTTTGTGTCTATCTTTCATATAAACTAGCATCTGCGTTCCTTTTTATAACATCATTTCAGATTATAGGACCTTGACTGAACCACAGTGGCACAGCTGTTGCCTCACAGCGCCAGACACCCATTCAATCCTGACCTTGGGTACTGTCTGCGTGGAGTTTGCGTGTCCTCCCTGCGACTACGTGGGTTTTCTCCGGTTGCTCTGGTTTCCTCTCAACTCCCAAAGATTTGCCTCTTAATTGGCCTCTGTGAAAACAAAATGGTTGTTAATGTGTAGACAATAGACAATAGGTGCAGGAGGAGGCCGTTCGGCCCATTGAGCCAACACCGCCATTCACTGTGATCATGGCTGATCAACCACAATCAATATCCTGTTCCTGCCTTCTCCCCATATCCCTTTGCTATCTTTAAGAGCTCTCTCTAACCCTCTCTTGAAAACATCCAGAGAATCGGCCGCCACTGCCCTCTGAGGCAGAGAATTCCACAGATTCACAATTGTCTGGGTGAAAAGGTTTTTCCTCATCTCAGTTCTAAATGGCCTACCCCTTATTCTTAAACTGTGGTTCTGGACTCCCCCAACATCAGGACCATGTTTCCTGCCTCTAGCGTGTCCAATCCCTTAATAATCTTATATGTTTCGATAAGATCCCCTCTCATCCTTCCAAATTCCAGTGTATACAAGTCCAGTCGCTCCATTCTTTGGATGCCAGAAGACTGGAGGGGTGCCAACCACCGCCGCTGTTTATGTCAGGAAGTTATTTTAACTCCAGTGGTTATAGAAGTTTGGAATCCATTCTGAGGGACTGCACAAATCAGTCCCGTGTGGCATGTTGTTTGAAGATGTTGGCCCTAACTTTTGGTAAATGTGTTCATAATTTTAACAAGGATGTAAGGGCACGGGAATGAAATTTGCAAACGAGATATAAAATGGCTGCGAGGCAGAAACTCTAGACGTCAGGAAGATACAGATGGTCTGACCAGTAAGGTTGAAAAATGGCAAATAAAATGTAATCCAGCAAAGTGTGAGATAATGCCATGGGAAGGTATAACTAGACGATGATACAATAGATGGGAAGATTCTGGGCGGCGTGGAGAGGCAGAGTGCTTGTCCCCCCATAGATCCTTCAAAGTAAAAGTGCAGTTCAACAAAGAATTTTAAAAAGACATTCACAATGCTTTCTGCTTTTTGCCGAATCTCGGAGTTTGTAAGAGCAGGAACGTTATGGGAGAAGTCTGCAGGATATTATTAAGGCCGCAGCGTGTGAACCACATATGGATCCTGTTGCCACGTTACTGGAAAGTGCTTGCACTGAAGAGGGTGCAGAGGAGGTTTGCAAGGACGTTGCCAAGACTGGAAAGATGTAGCTAGCTGGCAGAGTGATTGGATAAGCTTGTCTTGTTTTCTTTGGAACAGAGGCATACAAAGAAACCTAGCCTGCTGGAGAAAATAATGAGAGGCCCAGAGAAGTGAGGTTTTTCCTTAAGAGTGAAGTGAAAAACAGTCCAATCATTGGTGGAACGGTTTGTGGGCCGATGAGGGAAGTGGTCTCAGCCAGAGAGGATGTAGTGTGATCGGAACCCGCTGCCTGAGGGCGGGAGAGACAGAAGGTCTCATCGCATTGAACCAGTACTTGGATGTGTATTTGAAGAGCCATGATCTGTAGCCAGCACTGGAATAAGCCACTGGCTCAAGGTGCCTTTTATCAATCACAATAGAAATGATGGCCTCCAAGGCTATGGATTTTCCATGATTCATTTTCTGAGATGAACTTTACAGTGTGTCGCTGTCAACAGTCTTACATAGTACAACCTGTGTACACTTTGCCCTCGATTAGCTCCTGCCGCAGAACTGCCCGCAGACCCGCACCAACCCAGGTACGCTTAGCGGCATGACTTGGGTCCGGTATATCCTCCAATCCCATTTCCTCATCCACAGTCCGAGATTCTGCTGGATTTCTAACAGCAGAGGGGGAGTTGTAGAATTTGTATCTTTGGTTAGGAGACACTTTTTGATGCTATCATCTTCTTCGCCTTGCGTGTGGCGTGCACAGCCTAAAGTTGTCGGACAACTTGTTCCATTTGATCTTACTTGATTGTGCACGCCGGGTTGATTGCATTCGTCGAAACAGGGCGGGCCACGTGAAGGTTGCGATCTCCCACCCCTTTTCGATGGTATGAGATCAAAAGAAGTGGAAGTGGGGGGCACGGTGGTGCAGCTGGTAGAGATGCTGCTTCACCGTGCCTGGGGCCCGGGTCCGATCCTAACCTCGGCTGCTGTCCGTGTGAGGTTTGTACGCTCTCCCGTTATTCCTGTGATCCTGCATCTGTACGCCTCGACTGTGATCATGTGCAGTCGATTGTACTCATGTCTGGTCTTTCTGCTGACTGGATAGAACGCAATAACAAACCTTTTGCTGTACCTCGGAGCACGTGACCATAAACAAAACTAACTAACCTTGTGGCTTTCCTCCGGAAGCTCCGGTTTCCGCCCACATCCCAAACACGTGTGGGCTGGTAGGTTAATTAGTTTGTGGAGCGTGGATGAGAAAGTGGGATAACAGAACTACTGCGAATGGTGGGGACGCGGTGTGCCGAAGGTCCTGTCTCGATGATGTATCTTCTAATCAGTCAGTGAAAAATGTAACTAGTGCAGAATGGGGAGGTATTCTGTGGTCAAGGCTCCGTGCAGTATTCCTCACCTTGTTCTTGGTTGGAAAAGAACCAATATCCTTCTGATACTGCGTGGTGTACTGTTGGTCATGGGTTAAAGTAGGTTTGGTACAAAAGGAAACTAATGTGTTCAGTTTTGGATTCCTTAACTAGAGAAGGATGTCCTTGCCATTGTGAGAGTGCAGGCTGGTTCCTGAGATGGTGGCTTTGCTGAATGAAGCGCGAGGAGGGTTGGCTTGCATTCAGATGAATGGGAGAAGAATAGTTGACACAATATTCTTGATGGGCTGGATGAGGGGAGAGTGATCCCCCTGGCCAAGGACTCTGGAACCAGGAGCTCCGTCTCAGAATGAAGGGTCACTGGGATTAGCAGAAACCTCTTGCGGAGGGTGGTGAATCATTGCACTCCTGTACTCCGATGCCTCACGCGTTCTCTGAGGTAAATAGCTTTCCAGATGTGAGGGGAGTCATGGGAATTAGGGTCTGTGCAGGTGAATGGAGCTGAAGTAGATGCGCAGCTTTGACCTACTGTAAATGGAACGACAAGTGCTGGATTAACTCAGCTGGGGTGAAGAAGGGTCCCGATCCGAAAAGCCACCTATCCATATCCCCCAGAGATGCAGTCTGACCCGCTGAGTTATTCCAGCACTTTGTGTTCTAGATGAACAGCCTGCTGAATGGTGGCGCAGGCTCGAGGGACCAGATGATGGCCTCCTGTACTTATTATTTGATTATTTCTTTAAAAAGGAACTGCAGATGCTGGAAAAATCAAAGGTGGACAAAAATGCTGGAGAAACTCAGCGGGTGAGGGTGCATCTATGGAGCGAAGGAATAGGTGACGTTTCGGGTCGAGACCCTTCTTCAGACTGAAACGTCACCCATTCCTTTTGATTATTTGTGTTCTGTTTGGCGTGGGCAAAACCAGCGACGAACTATGTGGTCATAGGGTCATGGGGCACGGAAAGAGGCCTTTGGCCCCATTTATCCATTATGTCCAAGATGCCCCAACTAAGTTAACCCCACTAGTCTGCATTTGTCCCATATCCTTCTGAACCTTTCCTATCTATGTACCTGTCCAAATGCCTGTTAAATGATGTTACCGTCGTTGCCTCTGTACACTGGGCTAGACGTGAATGTTCGTCTACTTCATGAACTGATGTAACTGTTTTTCCGCATTCCAGCTACGGACATTTCAATTGAAGCGGAGAAGAGTCTGGACCAGGACGAGGCAGCCGAGGAAAGGCCGATCAGCAAGGAGGAAGCAGAGATAAAGCCGGTGAAGGAAGAGGAAGTGGAGAAGAATGCAGTGAAGGATGAGCCACATCCTCCCTCGTCCAAACCCCCCGTGGCAGGCAAAAGCCCTCGGACAAAGCAAGGTACGGCCCACCTGCTCCTCACCATCTGTGCAGCAAGGAACTGCACCTGCTGGTTTAAACCAAAGATAGACAGAAAAAGCTGGAGTAACTCAGCGGGTCAGACTGCATCACTGGGGAAAAAGAATAGGTGACGTTTTGGGGCGAGACCCTTCTTCAGTCTGAAGAAGGGACTCGACCTGAAATGTCAGCTATTCCTTTTCTCCAGAGATGCTGTCTGACCCGCTGAGTTACTCCAATGTTTTTTGTGTCTATCTTCACCATCTGCGTTTGCGTTTGAAATGGGGCAGGTGAGCCTGCAACGTCTCGTGGCCACGTTGAACGTGGCTGCAACCTTTCATTGTCATTGTGAGGGTACAGGAACTGACGAGAGCTGCCTGTTCCCCAGCCTGAAATGGACGCTATCCCTCGTCGTTCAGCTGGGAAACAGTGGCATTTAGTGCGATTCAAGGCACTTTCCTTTGCCATCCATGCCCCCGACATCCATTGGGTGTGGTTTAGTAATCATGGTGCGTGTATTTTTATTTATTTTTTTCCCCCATACAAACTGCTTTTATTCAGAACAGACAAAAATACAAAGTAGTAACACGATCAGAGAATGCCTATATTGGCATTTTACTAACAAAGTTATCAAATTAAAATATTAACATTTTCATCAACAATACATTCGACCTCCCGCGGTGACCAGCGTACACGGAAAGCCTCCAGAGTCCCCGTGGACACCGCGTGTTCCCTCTCTAGGGACACACTGGCACGGACGTAACCCCGGAGAGGTGCACGTATTTTTTTTTTTTTTTTTTTTTACAAATGCTTTTATTTAAACCAACAAGTACAAAACAGTAAAACGATCAGAGAATGCCTATATTGGCATTTTACAAACAAAGTTCTCAAATTAAAATATTATCATTTTTATCAATAATGCCTTCGACCTCCAGCGGTGACCAGCGTTCACGGAAAGCCTCCACAGTCCCCGTGGACACCGCGTGTTCCCTCTCTAGGGACACGCGGGCACGGACGTAACCCCGGAGAGGTGCGCGTATTGGGAGTGGTGGCACGGATGGTTGAGGTCTACATTTGTTATTGTCACGTGTACAGTGCACAGAAAGCCTTGTTTTGCATGTTGTCTAATCAAATCAGATAGTATAATACATAAATACAATCATGTCAGCTCAAGTACAGTAAGTCAAGCAGAGGGGAAGACACGGAGCGCAGAATATGGTTCTCAGCATTGTAGCGCATCAGTTCCAAAGTCCAATGTCCGCAATGGGGCACAGTTGGACACTGGGGCAGAGTTGGACACTGGGGCAGAGTTGGACACTGGGGCAGAGCTGGACACTGGGGCAGAGCTGGACACTGGGGCAGTTGGACACTGGGGCAGAGTTGGACACTGGGGCAGAGCTGGACACTGGGGCAGAGTTGGACACTGGGGCAGATGGACACTGGGGCAGATGGACACTGGGGCAGAGTTGGACACTGGGGCAGAGTCGGACACTGGGGCAGATGGACACTGGGGCAGATGGACACTGGGGCAGAGTTGGACACTGGGGCAGAGTTGGACACTGGGGCAGAGCTGGACACTGGGGCAGAGCTGGACACTGGGGCAGAGCTGGACACTGGGGCAGAGCTGGACACTGGGGCACAGTTGGACACTGGGGCAGTTGGACACTGGGGCAGCTGGACACTGGGGCAGTCGGACACTGGGGCAGAGTTGGACACTGGGGCAGAGCTGGACACTGGGGCAGAGCTGGACACTAGTTGGACACTGGGGCAGTCGGACACTGGGGCAGAGAGCTGGACACTGGGGCAGAGCTGGACACTGGGGCAGCTGGACACTGGGGCAGAGCTGGACACTGGGGCAGTTGGACACTGGGGCAGAGCTGGACACTGGGGCAGTTGGACACTGGGGCAGAGCTGGACACTGGGGCAGAGCTGGACACTGGGGCAGAGCTGGACACTGGGGCAGAGTCGGACACTGGGGCAGAGCTGGACACTGGGGCAGAGCTGGACACTGGGGCAGTTGGACACTGGGGCAGAGCTGGACACTGGGGCAGAGCTGGACACTGGGGCAGAGCTGGACACTGGGGCAGAGCTGGACACTGGGGCAGCTGGACACTGGGGCAGAGCTGGACACTGGGGCAGCACGGTGGCGCAGCGGTAGAGTTGCTGCCTTACAGCGCTCGCAGTGCCAGCGACCCGGGTTCGATCCCGACTATGGGTGCTGTCTGTACAGAGTTTGTACGTTCTCCCCGTGACCTGTGTGGGATTTCTCTGAGATCTTCGGTTTCTTCCCACACTCAAAAGACGTACAGGTCTGTAGGTTAATTGGCTTTGGTATAAGTGTAAACTGTCCCTAGTTTGTGTAAGACAGTGTTAGTGTGCGGGGATTGCTGGTCAGCGAGGACCCGGTGGGCCGCAGGGCCTGTTTCCGTCCCCTCCCCTCTCCTGAGCAACATTGTCACTGCCTCTGACAGCAGCTTCCTCTCTCCCTCTCTCCCCCTCATTCTCTTTCCCTCTCATCCTCTTTTCCACTCTCCCTCGCTCCCTCTCTCCCACCCTCTCTCTCACTCTCCCTCCCTCTCTCTCTATCTCTCTCTCTCTCTCTCATACTCTCTCTCTCTCTCTCTCCCCCGTTCTCTCGCCCTCTCTCTCGCCCTCTCTCATTGATCCCCACCATCAGGCCACTCCTCCCTCTCGCTGCTACTGTCGGGCAGGAGGTACAGAAGCCTGAAGTCAAACGGGTTCAGGAACAGCTACTTTCCTACAACCATCAGGTTTCTGAACCGACCCATACAAACCTAACCCACCCTCAGCAACAGAACACTGTGGACCACCTCTTGCGCCAGCACGGACTTGTTTTCCAATTGTGCTTTGCAGTAATGTCTGTTTTTTTTTGCTGTTTTTGTTTCTGTTTTGCATTTCCTTGTGTACTTTATGCTTTTTTGTTTGTTGTCTGGGTCTATGTGTTGGTGTTGCTGCAGCAAGCAATGTTTTCATTGCATCTGTTCCTCACTGTCAGACCAAAAGGCACGGGAGCAGAAGTAGGCCATTCGGCCCATCGAGTCTGCTGCAACATTCAATCGTGGCTGTCCTTGTGCATATACGAGAAAAAACTCGACTTAAATGGTTTCCCTCTGTCCCTGTTCGTCGGCTTGTGGACACACCTCCACGCGCCTCTCCTGTTCCGTGCCTGCGCCTGCCTCTTTCCTGGGTTATTATATCCCATTTCTCTCTTCCTCCATTGTGCCCAGTCCGAGCTGCAGATGGACATTAAAAACACAGTGATAACTCACTCGTATTCACGGATTATCAGACAGTTCATCAAGTCACAGCCAATTAAAACATAGGCATTCTGTTCCTTATACAATTCTCCCTTCACTCCCAAAGACCGACTGTTCCAATTAGAAAAATAGAACAAAACAACATTATTAGCTGAGTAAATAAGAGCTCAGTTTGAGCATCATTTCCCATTGACAGCAACATTATAATTCTGCTTTAAATCAGAGAGAGTACATTTCAATACTGCATTTACCACCGTTTAAATGCTGCTGCCTCTGTGGACCATGGTAAATACGTTGGCTAGTATTCAGTTTTTGTTTTTTAGAGGTTGTTTTAGAGAGAGTTATTTACTGATTGCAAATTAGTTCGTATCCAGAGATAAACACAGATGCTGCAGTAACCCAGCGGGTCAGGCAGCATCTGTGGAGGGAACGGACAGGCGACGTTTTGGGTCGGGGCCTTCTCCAGATTGTTTGCAGTAGGGGGAGAAAGCTGGCAAAGAGAGGTGGGCGTGGGGCAAGGCCTGGCAAGTGATAGGTGGATATGAGGGTAAGAGGGTTTTTTTATTCAGAGGTGATTTTCTCAAAGGTTTACATTTTCTCAGCACCCAAGCTCCAGTGTTCCCAGAAATTCCTGACCCAAAATGTTGTCTGTCCATTCCCTCCGCAGATGCTGCCTGGCCCTCTGAGTTGCTCCAGCACTTTGTGTTTTGCTCAAGATGCCAGCATCTGCAGTTCCTTTTGTCTCCATTAACTCCTTGTCCTCATTTAGAACATAGCACAAGAACAGGCCCTTCAGCCCACATTATCTACAGGAACAGTTTATCTTTCTGCATCGTGACCTCTGTGCCCATAATGGATTCTCTCCTTCTGTCTCCCACTCCCCTCTTACTTTCTCAACTATCACTCATTCACCCACCCAACTATCACTGAGTTGGATGATCAGCCATGATCATATTGAGTGACGGTGCAGGCTCGAAGGGCCGAATGGCCTCTCCTCCTGCACCTATTGTCTATGTTTCTATGATTCTATGAGAGAAGGCAGGTACAGGATACTGAGTTGGATGATCAGCCATGATCATATTGAGTGACGGTGCAGGCTCGAAGGGCCGAAAGGCCTCCTCCTGCACCTATTGTCTATGTTTCTATGTTTCTATACTTCTTGCCCCACTCTTTCTCTGCACCCCACACCCTCTCCCTTCCTCCCTTTTCTTTTTGCTCTTGCTCTCCCTTTCAAACCCACTCTTGCCGTTCCGTTTATGCTGACAGAGGGTGAACTTATAAAGGAAATTACAAGAGGCGTTGATGGGCTTGACAGTCAGAACCTCTTTCCCAGGCTAGAAGTGTCAAAGCGGGCCTAGCTTTGTGAGAGGGACAAAATTGAAAGGAGATTTGGGGCACAAGTGTTGTTTTAGACAGAGGGTGGTGAGTGCCCGGACTGCACAGCAGATACGATAGGGGCTTGAGGCTTTTACATAGGCACGTGGATATGGAGAGATATAGAAATCGTGAAGGTAGAGGAGATTAGTTGAACATCTTTGATGAGAGTTGAGGAGGCAAGACTGGGTGAGGAAGGGAGGGGCATCATTTTCTTGCAGTTGCTAGGCGGGACTGAGAGGCATTTTACATTAGTTTCCTATTTTCACGAGTACTGAGTTACAGTGAAAAGCTGTTTTTGTTGACTATCCAGTCAACGAGAAGATTATCTATTTATGATTGCAATCCAGCCGTCCACAGATACGGGATAAAGGGTGTATTATTTAGTGCAAGATGAAATCTGATAAAATTTGTCTCCAATGAGGTAGATGGGAGGTTCGGACCGCATTCAAGCTGGTGATAGGATGGTTGACAGTTTGGAAGAAACTGTCCCTGAATCTGTAAGAGTGCAATTCAAACTTCTGTACCTCTTGCCTGATGGGGGAGGGGAGAAGAGACGGGTCCTTGACGATGCTGCTGGCCTTGCCGAGGCAGCGTGAGGTGTAAATGGAGGTTGGTTTGGGCGATGGTCAGGGCTATGTCCACAATTCTCTGCAATTTCTGGCAGTCTTGGATGGAGCTGTTCCTGAACAATGCTGTGATGCATCCGGATAAAATGCCTTCCATGGTGCATCTGTAGAAATTGGTAAGAGTTCTTGGGAACGTGCCGATCTTCCACAAAAGCGGAGAGATTGGTGAGCTTTCTTGGCATTCATTGTGAAAGATCAGTTTCTGATGAGTAGATTCTGGAGTGAACTCTGTTTCCTTCTTAAAATCTTTTTGCCCCTTATGATGTTGATGGAGGTTTGAGGAAGACTTTGGAAGAGCTGCCCTCTGGGGGGATGTGCTGGCAAGTGATCGGTGGATACAGGTGAGAGATTGGGGGGAAGTTGCATCATGCAGATCAAAGGAATTGGTTCACTCATGGAAGAGATGCTTGAGTCTGTTTTTGGTCTCTGAACATCAGTGCAGTGTGTTGCCTTAACATCACCCTCTATCTGATGCTAAGCCTGCACAGGATATTAATGGCCCAGCCCCATCCCCCACCCCATCTGCGTCACCTCCCCACCTCCTCCCCCTCGCTCACCTCCCCCACCCCCTCCCCCTCCTCCCCCCTCTCTCCCTTGCCTCCATGACCCCCTCCACCCTCCCTTGCCCACCCCACCCCTCTCTGCCCCCTCCCTCTCCGTTGCTACCCCCACCCCCACCGTCACCTCACGCAGCCGAGAAGAAAAAAAGTATGAGACAAAAAGGATTGAAGAGTTGTGAATTGTGAAGGCAGAGGAAGGACTGCAGGTGGAGGGGGAGGGGAGAAATAGGTGCATGTCTAGCATGAAACATAGACACATAGAAAATAGGTGCAGGAGGAGGCCATTCGGCCCTTCGAGCCAGCACTGCCATTCATTGTGATCATGGCTGATCGTCCCCTATCAATAACCCGTGCCTGCCTTCTCCCCATATCCCTTGACTCCACTAGCCCCTAGAGCTCTATCTAACTCTCTCTTAAATCCATCCAGTGACTTGGCCTCCACTGCCCTCTGTGGCAGGGAATTCCATAAATTCACAACTCTATGGATGAAAAAGTTTTTTCTCACCTCAGTCTTAAATTATCTCCCCTTTATTCTAAGACTGTGGCCCCTGGTTCTGGACTCGCCCAACATTGGGAATATTTTTCCTGCATCTAGCTCGTCCAGTCCTTTTATAATTGTATATGTTTCTATAAGATTCCCCCTCATCCTTCTAATCTCCAGTGAATACAAGCCTAGTCTTTTCAATCTTTCCTCGTATGACAATCCCGCTATCCCAAGGATCAATCTCCTGAACTGCCTCAATCACAAGGATGTCCTTCCTCAAATTAGGAGACCAAAACTGTACACAATACTCCAGATGTGGTCTCACCAGAGCCCTATACAACTGCAAAAGAACCTCTTTACTCCTATACTGAAATCCTCTTGTTATGAAGGAGGCAGAGGGAAAAAAGGGAGGTAGGGGTAGGGGAAGAAAGGGGGAGGGTTATGTTGCCTCATATTGGAGAATTCAGTGTTCATACTGTTGGGTTGTAAGCTACCCAAGAAGAATATGAGGTGCTGTCCCTCTAGCATGTATGACCTCTTCTGGGCCTAGCACATACATGACCTGGCCCGGCCCAGCACATGGATGCAATCACGAGGAAGGTCACCAGTCCCTCTACTATCTTTAAAGAGATTTGGAAGGTCACCGAATACTGTTAAAATAAACTTCTACAGCTGCACTGTACAAAATATCCTGACTGGTTGTATCGTGGCCTGGGACAATGATTCCAACACATAGGAATGCAAGTTGAGAGTGTGGTGGATACTGCCTGGTCCACCCTAGGCACAGCCTCCTACACCATCAAAGGCATCTACATCAGGATGTCTACAGAAGATGGCATCTATCATCTAAGATCCCACCATCTGGGCCATGCCCTCTTTTTGCTCCCAGGAGTACAGATGCCTGAACTCCCACACCGCCAGGCTCAGGAACGGCTACTTTCCTGAACAATCAGGTTCCCGTCTCCCAGTCCTTCTCTCCAGAGATGCTGCCTGTCCCACTGAGTTACTCCAGCTTTATGTGTGGATAACATTGACATTGTTCAGCTTGGCATTGTCCTCGCCGCTGCATCCGACCGCCCTGGGTTTAACCTCACTGTCGGCTCTGGGGCGGCCTCTCTGAACTGACACTGTTGGGACAATACTGTTGGGAACGCCATCATATCCTGAATGAGCACTTTAACCCATTCTACGTGTGTCAGCCAATATCCCTTTCAGTGTAAGATCGACACAAAATGCTGGAGTAACCCAGTGGATCAGGCAGCATCTCTGGAGAAAATGGATGGGCCTTGTTATCTCAGTAAGGATTCACATCCAATTCTATTCCTCGGTATTAAAACAAAAGAATCTAGAACAGTCCAGGAGAGGAGCAGGCCCTTCGACCCACAATGACTGTGCAGAATGTGATGCTTTTAAACAAATCTCTGCCTGCTATTGATCCATATCCCTCCAATCCCTGCATATCCATGTGCCTATCCAAAATCTTCCTAAACACCACTAATCGCATCTGCCTCCACCACCGCCCCGGGCAGCGTGTTCCAGGCACACGCCAACCTCTGCATTAAAAAAAACGCCCTAGACATCTTTTTTCAAACTTTACCCTTCGCACCATGAAGTTATGCCCTCCAGTACTGGACATTTCTACCTGGGAGAAACATTCTGACTGACTTATCGACGTCGCTCGTAACTTTATATATTTCTATCATGTCTCCCCTCAACCTCTGAGAAGGCAATCCTAGTTTGGAGGATTGTTCAACCGAAACGCTGCCCATTACTTCTCTCCAGAGACACTGCCGGTCCCGCTGAGTTACCCTAGGATTTTGTATCAGTCCTGATTTGTACAACCTTTCCTATTACCTATACTGTCCAATCCAGGAAGCATTCTGATAAACTCCTGCACCCTGTCCAAAGCCTCCACACCCCTCTGTAATAAGGCAACGAGAAATGCGCACAAATATATAAGGCCTTTTCTTGTGGACAGATTCCAAAGGTATTTCATGATGGATGCGGGTAACAGAATGTTATCCAGTTTCAGGATGTGAACTGAAAATCTCTGTTTCTTGTGCTTTCAAAGACAACCTATTGAGTTATTTTAGTGACCAAATAATAAATATGCTCTTCCTGCCGTACCTAGCCCAGTTCCGATCTATTAAAACAATTCTTTGCAGAGGGGGGATGTGTTTCCTGGAATCTAGAGCCAAGTTGCCTACGTGACCTGTGTCTCTCTAGAGTCCCAGAGTCGCTCGTAGTAATGTTCATAAGGTCATGTCCATAAGTGATCGGAGCAGAATTAGGCCGTTTGGCCCATCAAGTCTAATCCGCCATTCAATCATGGCTGATCTATCTCTCCCTCCTAACCCCACTCTCCTGCCATCTCCCCCCAACCTCTGATGTATATTTTGTGCCTCTCGGCAGCTTTTTAAATGGACCCTGTGCTGCCCCCTTTCTTGACCTTGACTATCACTTCACTGCCCACCTCTTTCACCGTTAAAAATATGACACTGCCAGCTGCAGGTTGTTTTTCCAGCTCCCTCGACAGTCTTCCATGGACTTTTGATTTTGCTTTACTCCTGTTCCAAGTGAGGTGGATTAAATAACCTGAAGTACACGGCCAGATGTCCGTAATCCATATTAGACTCCTCTTTTTTACTCTTTTCTTGTTTAGTGTAGAGATACTGCAGGAAAACAGACCCTTCGACCCAATCAAGTCCATTGATCACCCAACCGCACTTCAGCGCCTGTAAAAATGGCCTCTGGTGTGCAGGGAGAGGATGAGAAAGTGGGTAAAGGGCCTGTCCCATTTACGCGATTTTTTTCGGCGATTTGCCAGCACCCGTCATAGTCGCAGCAGGTGGCTGAAAATTTTCAACATGTTGAAAATCCAGCGGCGACCAGATAAAGGTACGACTCTTTGGGCGGCTACTCATGGCCATACAGGCCTCACCCCGTGGGAGAGGCCCTTCACCCACTTTCTCATCCTCTCCCTGCACACCAGAGGCCATTTTTACAGCAACCAATTGACCTGCAAAACTGCACGTCTTTGGGAAGTGGGAGGAAACCAGAGGTCCTGGAGGAAACCCATACCATGACAGGGAGAACGTGCAAACTCCACACAGACAGCATGCTAGGTCAGGATGGAACCCGGGTCTCTGGCACCGTGAGGGAGCGGCTCTACCAGATGCCGCACACCTACCTCATTGTTCCTTGAAAGATCGGAATGATTTGTATGGTCCGGCAGCTGTAATGGAGTGTCAGGCATCCTTACCACACTTGGTAAAGAAATGCCACCAAATTTCCCAAATGAGTTTCCTGATCACATTGGAACAGCGCAGACGTACAGTCATTCACACTTCAAGCTGCTTCGGGAGAGCAGCCAACAGAATCAAGGATATTTTCTACCCTGGTCATTCCTCCTTCCCCCTGCTCCCATCCGGCAGACGATACAGAAGCTTGAGAGCACACACCACCTTACAAGAACAGCTTCTTCCCCTCTGTTTCCAAGCCTCTGAACTGTCCTTCAATAAGCTCGGGTGCTGTCCGGTTCACCTCTACCCCATTGCGGACATTGTACGATTTTTCTAGAACTGTTACGTTACAAAGCTGAGAATGATATTCTCCACTCTGGTGTCCTGGTCTTTGCTTTACCTGTTGGACTTGGCTTAATTGTATTCACGTATACTTATCTGATCTAATTGCAGAGCACGCAATACAAAAGTCTTTCACCACATCTCGGTGAAATTAGAGATTAGATGGTGGTTAGATTAGAAATTTGGTGTAAAACAAAATATTAATTGTATGTAGACAAAAGTGCTGGAGAAACTCAGCGGGTGAGGCAGCATCTATGGAGCGAAGGAAATAGGCAACGTTTCGGGCCGAAACCCTTCTTCAGTCTAAAGTTTCTCCAGCACTTTTGTCTACCTTTGATTTTCCAGCATCTGCAGTTCCTTCTTAAACATTAATTGTGTGTCCTTACTGAAGGTTTAGTGTCAAATATGGGGTGATTCATGCAGTATGATTTAGAAATATTAAAAATTACTTTATTAAAAGTTAAATTGGAAACGTTAATTCCACTTGTACATTACTCGCATGTGAGAATAATAAACCAGTGCCAATAATAAAGGAACATCCCCCACCTCTGGGGTCAGATTCTCTGGGATGCAGCGAGACTCGATGGGCCGGCTGAGGGGCGACTGTGGGTGGCGGGCAAGGTCACCAGAGGTTGCTGTGGAGGTCTCCTAAGTGGGACAGGCCCTTAAGTCTCCAGCACTCTGGATGAGGAGGAGTGGGAAGGGGTTTCATCTTGTTTCTGACTCGGTCTTTTGACTGGAGAGGTGAAAGGTGAAGCAGTTGGCCCTTGGTGCTTTGTTATTTAGGATTCCCTTGGTCCAAGTGTTTTCCCGACACCGTGATGCAGCTGGTAGAGCCAGAGGCCCCGGTTGGATCCTGACCTCAGGTGTTGTCCGTGTGGAGTTTGCAGGCTCTCTCTGTGACTCTGTGGGGTTTCCTCGGGTGCTCTGGCTTCTTCCCACATCTGAGAGACGTACAGGTTAGCAACTCCTGTGAAACTGCCCCCAGAGTGAAGGAAGTGGAAGTGAAAGTGGGATAACACAGAACTAGTGAACAGGTGATCGATGGCCGGTGTGGACTCGATGGGCTGAAGGGCCTGTTTCCATGCTGCATCTTTTCAACTAATCAAATCCAAACCAATCTTCTCAGCTGCCAGCTACCAGGCACTTCAGTCAGCACAAGGGGCTGCTGTAAATCGTCTCACTTGTTCTGCTTTCAGATGCGTTGAAGGTGGAGGAGAGACTACGACTTGCGAGAGAGCGCAGGGAGGAACGGGCAAAAACTCTTGGTAAGAATCGGAATCTGAACGCATTTCCCTTTCATCCGCTCCATCAGAAGTAAAGAGAGATTTACTCGAACAGACTTTTGGCGTTGAGATCATCATGAGCTTGAATGGGTTAATTTTTTACATTCTGTTGTCCTTTAAGGGCCTGTCCCACTTGGCGTCATTTATGCGTCAGGACGTATGTCGCGCGCGTGGTGACGTAGGCAGTGACACGCGGTCGCGCGTGTGGTGACGTAGGCAGTGACACGCGGTCGCGTGCGTGGTGATGTAGGCAGTGACACGCGGTCGCGCGCGTGGTGACGTAGGCAGTGACACGCGGTCGCGCGTGTGGTGACGTAGGCAGTGACACGCGGTCGCGCGTGTGGTGACGTAGGCAGTGACACGCGGTCGCGCGCGTGGTGACGTAGGCAGTGACACGCGGTCGCGCGCGGCGCGGCGCCCCAGGACTTCGGGATTCACAAAATCTCCGCGCACCACCTGCATGACGCGCAAATAACGCCCAAGTGGGACAGGCCCTTTAGGCATTTGGGGAGTGACACAGTCGCATATTTAATAGATTCAATGGCCCATTACTCCAATGACCCAGGTTCAATCTTGACCTACAATGCTGTCTGTGGGGAGTTTGCATGTTCTCTCCATGACTGCAGGAAGTGATGGTGTATAAGGACAGAAATTGTTTGAGTAGCTCAGCGGGTCAGGCAGCATCTCTGGAGAACATAGATAGGTGACATTTCAGGTTGTGACCCTTCTGCAGACTGATTGTGATGAGGGACGGGGGGGGGGGGTAAACTGAAGAAGGGTCCGGACCCAAAACGTCACCTATCCATATTTTCAATGATGGTGAAAGTAAGCGTGCAGGTACAGCAGGCAGTGAAGAAAGCTAATGGCATGTTGGCCTTCATTGTGAGCGGATTTGAGTTTTGGAGCAAGGAGGTCCTACTGCAGTTGTACAGGGCTCTGGGGAGACTGCACCTGGAGCATTGTGTGCAGTTTTGGTCTCCTAATTTGAGGAAGGACATTATTGCTATTGAGGGAGTGCAGCGTAGGTTCACCAGGTTAATTCCCAGGATGGCGGGACTGTCATATGATGAAAGAATGGGTCGACTGGGCTTGTATTTACTGGAATTTAGAAGGATGAGAGGGAGGCTTATAGAAACATAAACAAATCTTAAGGGATGAGACAGGCTAGATGCAGGAAAAATGTTCCCTATGTTGGGGGAGTCCAGAACCAGGGGTCGCAGTTTAAGAATAAGGGATAGGCCATTTAGGACTAAGATGAGGAAAAACCTTTTCGCCCAGAGAGTTGTGAATCTGTGGAATTCTCTGCCACAGAAGGCAGTGGAGGTCAATTCACTGGATGTTTTCAAGAGAGAGTTTGATTTAGCTCTTAGAGGTAACGGAATCAAGGGATATGGGGAAAAAGCAGGAACGAGGTACTGATTTTGGATGATCAGCCATGATTATATTGAATGGCGGTGCTAGCTCGAAGGGCCGAACGGCCAACTCCTGCACCTATTTTCTGTGTTTTTTAAGTTTCTTTATGCCAGAGACGCTGAGATACTCCTGCACTTTAAGTCCATCAAATGGTAGCAGGTAGTAAATGCACTGAAGACAGATATGGGGCAAGAGAGAGGTGGGGGAAGGAAAGAGTTACAAACTCTGCAGAAATGTACGCTGCACGAGGGGAAAGGATTGCACTAATTAGGGACGGGAATAAAAGCTGGCATGCCAGAAAGAATAAATATCAAAATAATATATTGTGGAGACCATTTGATCTTCAAAGTGGCGAGGATGCTGATGGGATTACTGGAGGAGGAGGAGGAGGAGGAAGTGAAGAAGGTTCCCAGCTTGGAAGCAAAACACAGTTTTGCATGACCCCATGAACCTTTGTCTACTTGCCACAGAACTTACCTAATGCCTTTCCCAGTTCAATGTGTGAATATTGTATCGGCATGGCAGACAGCAGGCAGTGCTTTGGGAATTGTTAACTTGAGGCTGCAGACATCAGTGGGCAAACACAGACTAATTATAAAATACATTTTCATGATAAATGAAGCAGCTTTCAAGGGGCCTCTGAGCAAGCGAGTAGATTAGTAGACATTGAATGAACCTTTTTAAGTTCTTCATGGGCCGTGGGGGCACTGCATTATTTTCTTAGCCCAACTTTGTCAGCGTTCCCACTGTCGGGACAGGGATCCGCTTCCCATTCCCAGAATGAGCTTTCTGTCCTGGGCCTCCTCCATGGGCTCCACTGCTCCAGAGTGAGGCCACACGCAAACTGGAGGAACATCACGTCATACTCCGCTTGGCTAGCCAACAACGCAATGGTATGAACATTGAATTTTCCAATTTCACGGGTCACACTCCCCCCTACCTCCGGTGTCCCTCCCATCCATCCCTGTGTGCACGCATTTCCCTCACTATCCTGACCCTTTGCAGCCCCTACCCCCTAAAAAATATCTCTCCCTCTGGCTTTAAGGGCCTGTCCCACTATCACGACCTAATTCACAACCTTTTTTACTCGTGGACATTTTTCATCAGGCTAGAAAAAACGTTCCCGCCCTACTTGATGCCACGAGTACCTACGACTAGCACCACGGCCTGCGGCGACCCACCTATGGCCAAAGATCCTATAGTGGAGCAAGATAGACCACTCCTGCTGAATGCAATGGGCTGACGTGTAGTACGCAACGGAACGGAACGTGGGCCTTTTTTCCATCCATTTCCGTAACCGGACCCGACTCGCAGTGTGATCAATGTTGCGGGCGTACAGTTTGTGTTAATAAACTATAATTCTGAAAATGAGGAGAAGATTTTTACCAAATAACTTTTATCCTTACGAGGATGTTGCCGTAGCCGGCTTCTGTCTCCGCACTGTTATCCTACGGGATCTTTGGAAGCCGGTTACGGAAATGGGGCCGATAATTACCCATGAATCCGCCCATGACCGTACTACGTCCTAACCGTCGAGTGGACCATCTTGCCCGCTGTAGGATCTTTGCCTACGACCTCCCATGACCTCGTGACGACCACGCTGCGAGTATGAGTCAAGAGCAAACTCGGCAGAGGTCGTGAATTAGGTCTTGAAAGTGGGACAGGCCCTTTACATTTCACGCCCCTCCTTAACTGACACCCTCTTGGCTCCATTTCATCTCTAACCTTGGTCACTGACTCCACCCATTGGTCAATCAACCCCCCCCCTCCCCACCACCCCCCTCCCCCTCCTCACCTGTATCCACCTATCACTTGCCGGGCTTTGTCCCGACCCCACCACACTTTTCCAGCCCTCTCACCCCGACTGCGATCAGTCTGAAGAAGAGTCCCGACTCAAAACAGTCACGGATGATGCCCGAGTGGCTGAGTTCCTCCAGCACTCAGCGATTTGCACAAGACTCCAGCATCTGCAGTTCCTTGAGTCCACAAGGATTAGTCCGGCTGGGCGAGTGGCATTTCACAAAGCACAGCATCCACTCCCACTGTGGCACCACAGAAAATAAGGCTTCAGTAGTTGTGAAGGATGGGTCAGGAAGCATGGAAGATGCAGCCAACTGAATGATCCTTAGATAGAAGCAGCATGAAAACAAGTTCCTTGTTTAAGAAGGAACTGCAGATGCTGGAAAATCGGAGGGAGACAAAAATGCCGGAGAAACTCAGCGGGTGAGGCAGCATCTATGGAGCGAAGGAAATAGGCAACGTTTCGGGTCGCTCCATAGATGCAGCCTCACCCGCTGAGTTCCTCCAGCATTTATGAAAACAACCCTACACAAATCCCACTTTTGTATTCCCACCGCCTTCCCATCAACTCCCACCCTCTGAGACTCTACCACTCACGTACGCAACAGGGGCAGTTTGCAGAGGGCAATTAAATCAACAATCCCGCACATCCATGGGATGTGGGAGGAAACCGGAGTACACGGAGGAAACCCACAACCTGCAAACTCCACACGGACAGCCCCCCCGCGGTCAGAGTGAACCTGGGTCTCTGATGCTGGAGGCAGCAGCTCTCGCAGCGATGCCACCCTCAACCGAAGCTGTAAAAATAGAAAATGGAAAATAGGTGCAGGAGGAGGCCATTCGGCCCTTCGAGCCAGCACCGCCATTCATTGTGATCATGGCTGATGATCGTATTTTGAGGAAGACTGTACAATTCCCATGGTAATGGAAGAGTTGGCAAGATCAAACGGGGAATAAATAAGTCACCAGATCCCCCATTATAGTGGCAGTCACAGAGTACATTTGGACAAGACTCTTGGACAATTGAGATTGAGAGCAAATATAACTTTGGTGGGTAGCTGAATGTATCAGGAGTATATTACTCTGATGCTAATCGGAGACAGCAGGCTGAGTTAGTGATGTATTAGTGTTAGTCTCATTCCAAATATTTTCAGTGACAAACATTCCCTCAGGGAAACTCTCATCCATTTCATTATCAAATACATTCTCTCGACCAATTACCCAAATAATTAAAACTAGTCAAGCATTTCTTAACGTTTATTAGGAACATGAAGTTGATTCATTTCCACGGCAGATTATACAAATCTTACAAACATTAGATTGTAAAGCTGATCTGAAGAACTTTTTCTTGTTGGCCTGGGTTTGAATCAATGTCAAGTTATAAGCAGTTGGCAGACGTGTCCACATTATAGAGTTGTGCACAACTTTGGAATTACCCGCTTGTTCATTTAAGTTTTTGTGGCTGATTTTAAGCCTTGAGTGGCCTGATGTTGGCGCCAAGCCTGTGTCATAGTGTCAGCAATGAGGAGAGGACAGTCCCTGGTTCAATAGATTCCCTGATAGCTACCTATACATCCTCCCACTCACAATCACAGTGGCACAGCTGGTGGAGCCATTGCTTCAAAGCGCCAGAGACCTCGGGTTTGCTCGTTCTCCCCGTGACCACGTGGGTTTCCTCCGGGTGCCCCGGTTTTCACCCACATATGTGTAGGTTTGTAGATTAATTGGCCTCTGTAAGGTTCCCCTAGTGTGCAGGGAGTGGATGAGGAAGTGGGATAACATAGAACTGTTGTGAACCGCTGATCAATGGTTGGTGTGGACTCGTTGGGCTGAAGGGCCTATATTTAATGCTGTAACTCTCAACTAAACTAAACTAAAATAGTTGGCAATGTTATTTATCTTCCTTTGCCGCCTCCTCCAGCAGTTGGCACCTAAACCTTCTCCACCCTTCAGCTCTCACAAAGATAAGATATGATAAGATGCATTTATTTGTCACGTGCCAATTGGCACAGCGAAATTAAATCGCCATACAGCCATACATTAAAAATAAAGAACACAACATGGAGTAGATAGGATTCAACATAAAACATCCCCCCACAGCAGGATCAAAATTTCCTACTGTGAGGGAAGGCACCAAAGTCAATCTCTTCCCCTGATGTTGCCCACTGTTCCCCCGTGGTCAGGGCCTCCCCGAGCCCCCTGCAGTCGCCGCTACGGGCGGCCCGATGTTCAGGCCCGCTCCCCGGGGTGATGTAAGTCCGACGTCAGGGCTGGGGGACGTCCTCAGCGGCCTGGACCCCGAGTCGGCCCCCTCCTACCGGAGTCCGCGGCTCCCAAAGTCCACTGGCCGCGCCGGGTGGAGATGCAACGCTGGAGGCCCTCGGCAAAGGGCCCCAGGACTCCAGGATGACGGTCAGCGCCGCCCGCGTTGGGAGCTCTCTAGACCAGAGCTCCACGATGTTGGAGCAGCGGCCCAACGCTCCGGAGCTCCAACGACGACCCAGGTAGGCATCGCCCGCTCCGCGGTGACTCCAGCGCCGCGCCGCCGCTGTTGTTGCAGTTTTGGTCCGGTCCCCGGTCCCCGGCAGGACAGGCCGCTCGGATCCAGGAGGTAGGCCGCGAGGTGGGAGGCGAGGACGCGACTCGGAGAAATAGTCGCGTCCCCGCCAGGAAGCGACTGGGAGTTAGTTTCCCCCTTACCCTGCCCCCCTCCCCCACATAGAAAAGTTAAAGATTCCCCCAAAAACAAACTTTAAACTGACTAAAAATTAAAAAAAAGATGGAAAAACAAACAGGCTGCAGGCAGAGGCTGCTGGCAGTCCAGCGCCCCTAGTGATCAAAGGGCTGGGAGATACAGGTTCCCATGAGAGTCTGTCCATTCATCCTCTCAAGCCCGTTCTTTCATTGAATGAGTTGAGAGCTGATCTCAATCTTGACTTCAGGAATAGGCCATTGGTCCAAACCCAAAATAAAAGGCAGACATCTTTAGCTGACCCAGCAGCGAGGGTCCAGTAGACCTCCGTGTGCCTGGATATTTCATGCCAATCCCGGTCTTTTCGGTGTTCTGTCATTGGTTTCCCCAATTGAAGGATAAATCAACAACTACAGTAAGGTTTCTCTCTTGTGACCCTGGCACGATTCCCACAGAAGGATGAATGGGGTGAAGCCATTGCCAGTGCGAGGTTCCTCTGCAAAGGAACACATGGCCTTGCTCCAGCTGTGTGTCACTGGGAGGCCTCCCGTGTCAGTGAAGTACTTCCCAATGACCCTTACCTCCCCCGGTCTAGGCCCTGGCCTAGGCGGTAACAACCCACCCAAAGCCTGGCGGAGGTGGCGCTATTGGGTCAGCCAATAACCCAGTCCCTGGATCATCCCGTCACCACTGTTCCCCGCTCTGCAGTGGAGTGAGTCATTATGACTCGGACGTAAATGGAGATGAGTTGGTTTGTAAGCTTGCAGACAAATACCAAGGTTGCTGGAGTTGCAACCTGTGAGAGAGGCTGTCGCAGTGTACCACGGGATATAGACCAGCTGCAGAAATGGGCAGGGACATGGCAGATGGAGCTTCATGCGAGCATGTGCGAGGGCTTGTGCTTTGGGAAGTCGAATGCAAGGGGGAACGTACCGTTAATGGCAAGTCCCTTAACAGCATTAATGTACAGAGAGATCTTGGGGTCCGAGTCCAGAACTCCCTGAAAATGACATCACCAGTAGATAGAGCATAGAAACATAGAAATGAGGTGCAGGAGTAGGCCATTCGGCCCTTCGAGCCAGCACCGCCATTCAATATGATCACGGCTGATCATCCACAATCAGTACCCCGTTCCTGCTCTCTTCCCATATCCCTTGATTCCATTAGCCCTAAGAGCTAACTCGAACTCAGTAAAGAAGTAAAGCATTCAAGAAGGCGCCTGGCGCGTTTCACCGGTCGGGGCATTGAGTATAACAGGCAGGAGGTTATGATGCAGCATTATAGGATTTTGATTAAACCACATTTAGAATATTGTGTACAGTCTGGGCAGTCTGTAACATGAAGGGTGTGGATGCTTTGGAGAGGGTACAGAAGATCTTTACCAGCTTGCTGCCTGGATTAGAGGGTATAGCTATAAGGAGAGGTTGCACTAACTCTGATTGTTTTCTGGGACTGAGCGCCGGGGACTGAGGGGAAACCTGATTGAAGAATATAAGATGATGAGAGGTACAGATAGAGTAGGCAGTCAGAACCTTTTTCCCAGGGTGGAAGTGTCAAAGACTAGAGGGCATAGCTTTAAGGTGAACAGGGCAAAGTTTAAAGGAGATGTGTGGGGCAGGTTTTCTTACATGGAGAGCGGTGGGTGCTGGAACGCTGGAACGGTGATTTAAGGGCCTGTCCCACTTGGGTGTTATTTGCGCATCACGCAGATGGCGGGCGAAGATTTTGGACATCACAAAATCCTGGGACGCTGCGCGCGACCGTGCGTCACTGCCTACGTCACCACGCACCATGCGCCCGTAATGCGCACCATGCGCCCGTAATGCGCACCATGCGCCCGTAATGCGCACCATGCGCGTGGCACATAAATGATGTCGCGTAAATTACGCCCAAGTGGGACAGGCCCTTAAGAGGCTTTGAGATCGGGACATGGATATGCAGGGAATGGAGGGATGTGGGTCACATGCAGGCGAGGAGATTAGTTTAACTGGGCCTCAGGTTGAGCGCAGACACGGTGGGCTGAAGGGCCTGTTCCTGTGTTGTACTGCTCTAGTTCCACGTGATCATTCACTGGGCCTCTCACCACGGAAGGCAGCTCCCACAACATCCAGCCGGCGACATCTGCTGCTGGGAGGAGAGGTGAGGTCAGTCCGTGTGAGGATGATTAATGCTTTCACTTCCTCTGCCTCACATTCATCTCCATCACGCCCTGTAATCTGCGATCCTCGCAATCTGAGGAAAGAAGTGACCAGTATAATGAATACTCGGTACTCACACTTCTCCATTTTACTCTCCCTCTTGTGCTCCCTGCCCTCTCTCCTCCTCCTCCTCCTCCTCCTCCTCCTCCTCCTCCTCCTCCTCCTCCTCCTCCTCCTCCGGTCTCCGTCCTCCCCCATCGTATTTTGTCGTTCTTCGTCTTTCTTGCTTTTCCGTTTACCCCTTCTCTCTTCTGTTTCCCCCTTTCTTCCACACTCTCCGATCCTGCACTCTCTACCTCTTCATCTCCATGTCTCTCCTGCTCTTTATCTCCTTCCATCTCTAACCCACCTTTGCTCTCGCACGCTGTCTCTCTCACACTCTCCCTGTCTGTGTATCTGTCACTCACTTCCTCTGTTCATTGACCTGCCACTCTCTCACTCTCTCTCATTACCTATCTGCTCTTTATCTCAAACTCCCCTCTTCTCTCTATCCTCTATTTCTCTCCTTTTCCCCTCTCTCTCTCTCTCTCTCTCTCTCTCTCTCTCTCTCTGTCTCTCTCTCTGTCTCTCTCTCTCTCTCTCTCTGTCTCTCTCTCTCTCTCTCTCTCTCTCTCTCTCTCTCTCTCTCTCTCTCTCCCTCCCCCCTCCTCTATACCCCTCTAACATCTCTGCCCTCTCTCTTCTGTTTACTATCTCTCTCTATTCCCTCTATTTCTCTATCACTGCCTTCTCTCTTTTTACTTGCCTCTGTTCTCTCTGTCACTATGACTGTCCACATCTCCCTCTCTGTTCACTTATTTCTGTTCTAACCCATTCTCCTCCTTCCCCTCTCTATTTCACTCTCTCTCCGTCCACAATCACATCTCTGCTCTCTAATTCACTCCCCTTGCTCTGTCTCTCTCTCTGTTCACTTGCCTCCTTCTATCTCCATCCCCTCTCCCAATCTCTCAGCTACCAAGAAGTCAATATGGCTGGAGCGGGAAGAGAAGGCCAAGCTGCTCCGAGAGAAACAGGTGGAAGATCGGAGGAGGAGGCTGGAGGAACAAAGGGTGAAGATCGAGAAGCGGCGAGCACTACTGGAGGAGCAGCAACGACTAAAGCTTCAGAAAAGCAAGGTGCGTGCCCAGCCGCTGCCTCACAGGGCCAAAGATCCCGCTCCAATCCTGTCCTCGGGTGCTGTCCGTGTGGAGTTTGCGCGTTCTCCCTGTGGGTTTCCTCCGGGTGCTCCGGTTTCCTCCCCCATCCCAAAGACGTGCAGGTTTGTCGGTTAATTTACCTCTTGGGTGCAGGCGAGTGGTAGAATCTGGGAGTAATCGATACAAATATGGATAAAATAAACTTAGATTAGATCAGTTTAGAACTCAAAAGTGCTGGAGTAACTCAGCGGGTCAGGCAGCATCTGCGACGGACATGGATAGGCAACGTTTCATGTTGTGACCCTTCTGCCATCTGTAGTTCATTGTGTCTCCAGTTTAGATTCATGTAGGAGTAGTGTACATGGGTGGTTGATGGTCAGAGTGGACTCTGTGCGCCAGTGGCCTGTTTCCATGCTGCATCTCACTGCCTATCTATCGCAGCTTTGCTGCAGGAATGGCTGTGGTTGGGAGGCCAGGTATGGAGGTAGATATGGATTCACTCCTGAGAAGCCCGTGTCGGTCTCTCTGCCTCTACTGATGAGCACCCTGTACCTTGGTGAGGGACACACTTGGCCACCAGGTAGGGACCTCATCAGCTTCCTATCGCGGTATGACAGCGACCATTCATAAAACCACTGCGCCTGGCGCATGCAAAAACACCAGCCTTGTTGAGATGAGACACAAGGAACTGCAGATGCTGGAGCTTAGAGCAAAACACAAAGTGCTGGAGGAACTCAGCGGGTCAGGCAGCATCTGTGGAGGGAATGGACAGCCCATCTTTCAGTTTGGGGCTCTTCTTAAGAATCTGAAGCTGAGAAGTTGTCTGACCATTCTTTCCGCAGATGCTGCCTGAGCCATTGAGTTCTTCCAGCAGGGTTACACAAAAAGCTGGAGAAACTCAGCGGGTGCAGCAGCATCTAAGGAGCGAAGGAGATAGGCGACGTTTCGGGTCGAGACCCTTCTTCAGACTGGTCAGGGATCAGGGAAACGAGGGATATAGACGGTGATGTGGAGAGATAAAGAACAATGAATGAAAGATATGCAAAAAAGTAATGATGATAAAGGGAACAAGCCATTGTAAGCTGTTTGTAGTGTGAAAATGAGAAGCGAGTTCTTCCAGCACTTTGTGTGTGTTTTGCATTTGTGAATATGTCTAATTGGAAATAACTCCTCCCCAGCAAAAACGGTATTGCAACTCATTTGCTGACAAATAATATATAATCTTAGGCATCATTAGATAAGATCCCGTTGGTTTTGTTTTCCCTGCTAAAGTAGCTTTGGGAGAGGTTATTGTGACATTTGAAGAAGCAGCAGGATAAAGCAGGGAATACTGGAATAGTCAGCAGGTCAGGCAGCATCTGTGGAGAGAGGAACGTTGAACAACCGTGCAGGTGGGCAATGTCACGTTGAAAATGGCTCCTTCAAATGGCGGCATGGGTGGTGCAGCGGTAGAGTTGCTGCCTTATTCGCCAGAGACCTGGGTTCAGTCCTGACTGCGGCTGCTGTCTGTATGGAGTTTGTACGTTCTTCCTGTGACTGTGGGTTTTCTCCAGGTGCTCGGGTTTCCTCCTATATTCAAATATGTACAGGTTTGCAGGTTAATTGGCCGGTAACATTTATAAATTGCCCCTAACGTCAGTGTTGCTGGTCAGCGTGGACTGGGGGGGCTGAAGGGCCGATTTCCACGCCATATCTCTAAACTAAACTGAATATTCCTCAAATTAGGAGACCAAAACTGTACACAATACTCCACATCTGGAGTACTGCGTACAGTTTTGGTCTCCTAACTTGAGGAAGGGCATCCTTGTGATTGAGGCAGTGCAGCGTAGGTTCACGAGATTGATCCCTGGGATGGCGGGACTGTCATACGAGGAAAGATTGAAAAGACTAGGCTTGTATTTACTGGAGTTTAGAAGGATGAGGGGGGATCTTATAGAAACATATAAAATTCTAAAAGGACTGAACAAGCTCGATGCAGGAAAAATGTTCCCAATGTTGGGCGAGTCCAGAACCAGGGGCCACAGTCTTAGAATATAGGGGAGGTCATTTAAGACTGAGGTGAGAAAAAACTTTTTCACCCAGAGAGTTGTGAATTTATGGAATTCCCTGCCACAGAGGGCAGTGGAGGCCAAATCACTGGATGGATTTAAGAGAGAGTTAGATAGAGCTCTAGGGGCTAGTGGAGTCAAGGGATATGGGGAGAAGGCAGGCACGGGTTATTGATAGCGGACGATCAGCCATGATCACAATGAATGGCGGTGCTGGCTCGAAGGGCCGAATGGCCTCCTCCTGCAACTATTTTCTATGTTTTAATGTTTCTATAAGAAAGGCTGGCTATCTGAAATCGTTGAATTCTATATTGAATCCAAAGGCTGGGCCAAATGAAGATAGATGATAGATATCCCTCCCTCTGGCTTTATATTTAATTCCTATTCCCTTTATCTGAGATACTTTGATGCCCCTTTCAACTCTAGCCTTTGTCCAACCATCTGCCAATTAAACCCCCCTCACCACAGTGACACAGCGGTAGAGTTGCTACCTTACAGCGCCAGAGACCCGGGTTCAATCCTGACCTTGGGTGCTGTCTGTGTGGAGATTTACATACTCCTTGTGACCATGTGGGTTTCCTGGTTTCTGGTGCTCTGGTTTACTCCCACATCCCAAAGACGTGCAGATTTGAAGGTTAATTAGCTTCTGTCAACTGTCCCTAGTGTAGGATATTGTGAGCGGGTAATCGCTGGTGGGTGAGGACTCGGTTCCACTCTGTCTCTCTATAAATACTTAATAAATACTGAAAACACCTGTATCCACCTATCACTTGTCGACCCCACATCCTGCTTTCTCCCCCTTACTCCAATCAGTCTGCAGAAGGGTCTCGACCCCTCCATAGACATAGAAACATAGAAATTAGGTGCAGGAGTAGGCCATTCAGCCCTTCGAGCCTGCACCGCCATTCAATATGATCATGGCTGATCATCCAACTCAGTATCCCGCCTGCCTTCTCTCCATACCCTCTGATCCCCTTAGCCACAAGGGCCAATCCCAACTCACTCTTAAAATATAGCCAATGAACTGGCCTCAACTACCCTCTGTGGCAGAGAGTTCCAGAGACTCACCACTCTCTGTGTGAAGAAAGTCTTTCTCATCTCGGTCTTAAAGGATTACCCCCTTATCCTTAAGCTGTGACCCCTTGTCCTGGACTTCCCCAACATCGGGAACAATCTTCCTGCATCTAGCTGTCCAACCCCTAAAGAATTTTGTAAGTTTCTATAAGATCCCCTCTTAATCTCCTAAATTCCAGAGAGTATAAACCAAGTTCTATCCAGTCTTTCTTCATAAGACAGTCCTGACAATCCCAGGAATCAGTCTGGTGAACCTCTCTCTGCACTCCCTCTATGGCAATAATGTCCCTTCCTCAGATTTGGAGACCAAAACTGCACGCAATACTCCAGGTGTGTCTCACAAGACCCTGTACAACTGAAGTAGAAACCTCTCGACCTGCATGCAGGTACAAGCAAGCAGTGAAGAAAAGCAAATGGCAAGTTTGCCTTCTAACAAGAGCAGTTGAGTATAGGAGCAAAGCGACCCTTTGCAGTTGTATAAGGAGCAGTTTAGGTCCCCTAATATGGAGAAGGACGTGTTTGCTATTGAGGGAGTGCAGCGTAACATAGAAACATAGAAAATAGGTGCAGGTGGAGGCCATTCGGCCCTTCGAGCCAGCACCGCCATTCATTGTTGATCATGGCTGATCGTCCGCTATCACCCCATAACCCGTGCCTGCCTTTCTCCCCATATCCCTTGACTCCACTAGCCCCTAGAGCTCTATCTAACTCTCTCTTAAATCCATAGTGACTTGGCCTCCACTGCCCTCTGTGGCAGGGAATTCCATAAATTCACAACTCTCTGGGTGAAAAAGTTTTTTCTCACCTCAGCCAGAAGCTGAACACGCTTCTCGACATCTGCACGCAACGGTGTCTGTCTTGTCGCTTCTTGTGCGTGGTGTGGAACGATTGGTGGAAACGGGGCCGCGACCCCTTCTCCAAAGGTGAACATGTCCAATACTTGAGAGCACACTGTAGCTTTAAGGTGAAAGGGGCAACGTTTAAAGGAGATGTGTGGGGGATGTTACACAGAGGGGGGTGGGTGCCTGGAACCTGCTGCCGGGGGTGGGGGTGGAGGCAGATATGATCGTGGCGTTTCAGAGACCTTTGGATAGAGATAGAGATAATCTTTATTGTCATTATAACATGTGAACATGTACAACAAAATTAAAATGCCAGCCAGTCAGTGCACCATTCACACGTCTGAAAGCTAACGATACGTAAGCAGACACACACCACCATAAAATAGGCATAAACGCACAACCGTAATCATTCTTCTGTCCATTTGGTATGTAGCGCACCTGCGCTCATTTGGTGGCTACATTAAGTGTAGTTATTGCTGTGGGATTAAAACTGTTTTTTAGTCTGTTTGTCCTTGTCCTCATTGATCTGGAGCGTCTGCCCGACGGCAACAGTTCAAACAGGGAGTGGCCGGGGTGGGAAATGTCCTTTATAATGTTCTGGGATTTCTTGAGACAGTGGGAACTGTGTAGGTCCTCCAAAGTGAGGAGAGGGCAGCCGGCAATCTCCTGGGCGTTGTCAATGGCCCTCTGGAGCGCTCTCCTCTGGGCCGCTGTGCAGCTGGTGTACCACACGCATACACAGTATGTTAGGATGCTCTCTATGGAGCACCGATAAAAGGACAGCAGCAGTCTCTTGGGGATGTTGTTCTTCCTGAGCACCCTCGGGAAGTGCAGTCTCTGCTGGACCTTTTTTCAGCAGCTCAGAGGTGTTCACGCTCCACGTCAGGTCCTCAATGTGGATTCCCGGGAAGCGGAAATCCGCCACCCTCTCCACACAGTCCCCTCTGATGATCAGTGGTGTCATGTCCGTTTTGTTCTTCCTGTAGTCTATTATGAGCTCCTTGGTCTTTGAGATGTTGAGGAGCAGGTTATTCTCTCCACACCACACTGTCAGCTGCTCCACCTCATCCCTGTAAGCGTACTCATCCCCCCCAGAGACGAGCCCCACCACCGGGGCATCATCCACAGATTTGACAATGGGCGAGGGTGCAGTCATATGTGTAGATGGTGTAGAGCAGGGGGCTCAGCACGCAGCCCTGTGGAGAGCCGGTACTGAGGCTGAGGGCCGTGGATGATCAGTAGACACGTGGATATGCAGGGAATGGAGGGATATGGATTGCCTGCAGGCAGATACGAGTTGATCTTGGCATCATGTTGGTCACCGTTGGTCATTGTGGGCCGAGGGGTCAGTTCCTCATGGCTCTATGTTCCATGAATCAACCATCTCCCCCATTGTGTTCCTGCAGGAGCGCTACGAAGCAGTGGTGCAGAGGTCAACCAAGAGAACCTGGGCGGAAATCCGTCAACAGAGGTGGTCCTGGGCTGGAGCGCTGCCTCACAGCCTGAGTGTGCACAAAGCGAGTGAGTCCATTCAGCGGGGAGTCTAGTCAACACCATCGGCAATGCATGCTTTACTCACGGCTCACTGTTTCAAATCATCTCTCCTGTTGTGATTGCAAGAGTTCCAGTGCCTTGTTGATCCCAGCTAGCGTATTGAGAGCTGGTACATGTGTCTTCGATGTGGCAGTATAGACTTGTCTGTGAATATTTTTGTGTGCAGGCGTGCGTGTAAATTTGTGTGTGTATGTTTGTCTGTGTGTGTTTGTGTGTGTCTGTATACACACGCGCGTGTCGGTACGCTTGTGTTTGTGTACGCTTATGTGTGTGTGTGTGGGCATGCATATGTGTGCGTGCGCATGTGCACGTGTGCTTGTGTGTATGTGTGTGTGTACACTCGTGTGTGTGTGTGTTGTACACGTGTGTGTGTGTACGCTTTTGCGTGCGTGTATGTGCACTTGTGTATGTGTATCACTGTGTGTACACTTGTGCGTGCATGTATGTGCACGTGTGTGTGTGTACGCTTGTGCGTGCGTGTATGTGCACGTGTGTTTTGGTGTGTGCGTGCTTGTATTGTGCACACAGTTGGATACTGAGGACTGAGAATTACCTACAACTAATGGAATCGATGTTGTTGTGCGGCTCTCCTCCCCAGTTTGGGGAGCTTGGGACTGGAACACTATCCTATTTTCATTCACTTGCCCAGTCCACATTATTAGCTTCATTGTTGTCGCGTGTACTGGGACACAATTCTGTTTTCCATGCTATACAATTGGACCAGGTAAAACTACAGATGTATATATTGAAGTCACTGTACATAAATATAATTAAGTCACAACAGATAAAAAGTAGAACTCAAGTATAATGGGTAGAGCAAAGGGATAGATGCAGAGTGCAGAATATAGTTCTCAGCATTGTAGCCCACCAGCCCCAGTGACAAAGTCCAATGTCCGCAATGGGGTAGAGGTGAATCGGACAGGACCCTAGCTATGGAAGGGCCGTTCACAAGTCTGATAACAGAGGGGACTAAGTCTGGTGGTGCGTGGCTTTCAAGTTTCTACGTGCAGTATTGGAGAACATTGCTCTATTCTCTCTGATAACAATTATTATTAGATATTGACATAATCTGCCGTTGTTTTCTAGTATTTTTCAAGATAGGGGATGTTGAAGGATGTGCGATTACCTCGGTCAATAATACATGCGGACTCCTTCCTTACAATACAATTGTTGTCTGAAGACAGAATTAGCTGGGAATTGAAGCTTGCCCCTGGTTTATCGTCTCGCTCTGTTTCATCCCAGCAGTTGGAACATTCCCATGTAACATCGACAGAAAGGGCAAGACTTCCCTTTCCTTTGTTCCACACTGAGTTCACATACATCGATAAAAGTTGCAAAAGGTGCCAGCCAATCTAAACTATCCACTTGCCAAATACTCCCAGCAGCTTTCTCAAAGTATCAGCAGAAAATTAAATTGCTTGCATTTGATTTGGTGGAGATGTACAGCAGGTACAGCAGGCAGTGAGGAAAGCCAATGGCATGTTGGCCTTCATAATGAGAGGAGTCGAGTATAGGAGCAAAGAGGTCCTTCTGCAGTTGTACAGAGCCCTAGTGAGACCACACCTGGAGTATCGTGTGCAGTTTTGGTCCCCTAATTTGAGGAAGGACATTCTTGCTATTGAGGGAGGGCAGCGTTGGTTGACGGGGTTAGGGTGGCGGGACTGCCTTATGTTGATAGGAGCTGCTGAGCGGGTATACACTGGAATTTAGGATGAGAGGGAAACGTATAAGATTATTAATGGATTGGACACACTGGAGGCAGGAAACATGATCCCGATGTTGGGGGAGTCCAGAACCAGGGGCCCCAGTTTAAGAATAAAGGGTAGGCCATTTAAAAGGGAGATGAGGAAACACTTTTCTACCCAGAGGGTTGTGAATCTGTGGAATTCCCTGCCTCAGAAGGCAGTGGAGGCCAATTCTCTGGATGCTTTCAGCGGAGAGTTCTGGGCCTGTCCCATATTGTCGACTCTTTAGGCGGTCGCCACATGTTCGCGGGCAGTCGCCTTCACGGTCGTGAGGAGTTCCCGCATTCTGGGAACTAGTCGCGTCCTCATTATGGTCGCTGCGAATTTTTCAGCATGTTGATCAATTAGCGGCGACTAGAATGAAGTCGCCACGGGGAAACAGCGAGAATCCTCGTGCCGCAGGTGGGTCGCCAGGAGGTCGAAGTTTCTCGTAGGTTGTAGCCGGTGCTGACCGGTGAATTTCATAGGCTCATTGGGGAAAAAAACCTGAAGCAGTAATTTTCAGAACCACGGAGAGCCGACCGGTAATGTTAATGTCCGCCGTGTATCTCTGGCTTCTTAAAAGTTGTCTCCACTCCTTCTCCCCCCCCCCCTCCCTCCCCCCCCCCTCTTTTAAAGGACTTACCATACACTGTGCTTTAGCCGTCTTTTTACAGCGCCAACCTTGCTGTTCATTGGGGTGTGTGTCTGCTTCACCTTGGCTTTGCCCCGTGTGAATTTTTTTAGACAGCGCTCCCCCGCTTGCCCTGTCCCCTGCCTGCATAACGGGCTGGTGAAGGAAGCGATGTGTTTGTGTGTGTGTGTGTGTGTTCCACTCTGACAGTCGCCGTTCCAGTTGCCGGTTTTTCAGGCGACTGCCGGCAACTTGACAGTCGCCAGCAGTCCGCTGAAAAATCGTCTCAGCCGGACAGGGCCATGAGATGGAGCTCTTAAAGATAGTGGAGTCAAGGGACATGGGGAGAAGGCAGTAATTGTGGATGATCAGCCATCATCATGGTGAATGGAGGTGCTGGCTCGAAGGGCCAAATGGCCTACCCCTGCACCTATTGTCTATTGTCTATTGAGATAGTCTTCTCTCTTTAATCTTTAGCAAGATTTTAAAGCTTGATTGTTAAAGATTGACTTTGTTCCAATCAGACGTTTAGTGGAAATCAAGGATGGTGCACAGCTCCCAATTTCTGTAACTTTTGGTGAAATATTGATGAGGAACTATTTTATTCTGTACATTGCTAAAGGGTGCGGTGAGCCTCCTGCGTTATGGTGACCAAAACCGCCTGCCAAGCCTGCCCCAGCCCATCCGAGCTTGGTCCTGTTAGCCTCCCTCAGTACCTACAGTGCCCAGGAGCCGGGAGTCTCCGTCTAACCCTCTGTGGAGGTGTCGTCTGAAGCTTGTCCATTTGCGTCTCCTGAAAACGTTGGAAAATTGATAACCTTCCTGTAAATAGACAGGTCTAACTCAACGGGTCAGGCGGCATCTCTGGAGAAAAGGAATCGGTGGCGTTTCGTGTTGTGACCCTTCTACAGACTGAGTGTCAGGGGGGAGGGAAACTAGCGGTGTGAAAAGGTTAAGAAAAAATCAGAGCCGTCACCAATGACCAAGGAGAGGCGGAGCCCACAATGGTCCGTTGGTGGCTGTGGAAATGGGTGATATTCCTTTTCTCCAGAGATGCCGCCGGAACCAGGAAGTTACTCCAGCATGTTGTGTCTATCTTCAGTGCAAACCAGCATCTGCAGTTCCTTCCTGCACAAAATGCCTGTAAAAGCTGCTGCAGTGTTTTGCTCACCAACCGGGCACGAGGGAGCCACCCATGCAGCTTGGTGCTGTTGCGTCGCTTGCCGTTCACCCGCGGCAAGTGAGATGGGGCTTGGGGAGACGCAAGGAACTGCAGGCGCTGGATCTTGAGCAAAACAAAGTGCTGGAAGGGGGGGAGGGGTGGGAAGATGAATGGGATCCAAAGCACGACGGAGGCAGGTGAGAGGCTGAAAGTCGGCATGGAGGTGATGAAAGAAAGTTCAGTGGACGGGATAGGCAGGGAGTCAGCAAGAACTGTTGGATTGAATTATTTATCTCACACTTATTTCATACGAGAGGCCTGATGGGTGAGACAGATGAACTGAAGGTGTGGATAGGTCCATGTGACTGGGATGTTGCAGAGGGGGACAGGACTGCACCTAATGTTCCAGGGTACAGGTGAGATAGAGGTGGGCATACAAGATGAAGGTTTATTGATGAAGGAGAATGTCATGGCAGTGGTCCAAGATGACATTACTAATGGTTCATCTAGTGAGGCTATATGCTTGGAGCTGAGCTATAAAAAAGGGATGATCACCTTGTTCTTTAATTTTTACATTTTTTAAAATTATACAAATACTTTTATTCAAAAAATGAAAAATAAACATACAAATTAACATTCAAAGACTGCCCATGTTGACAGTTTTACAAACAAACGGTCATCAAATTAATATAACTCCTACTTTATCAACAAAACATTCGACCTCCCGCGGCAACCAGCGTTCACGGAAGGCCTCCGCAGTCCCCGTGGACACCGCGTGTTCCCTCTCCAGGGGCACGCGTGCACGGGCGTAGGCCCGGAAAGGGGCAAAAGAAGGGGCAGGCGGGGCAGGCCAGCATATCTTCACCATTGCTTTTTTTGGGGGGTTTTTTTTTTGTGTGTTTTATTTCCTTCAAAATGCTTTTATTCAGAACAAACAAATACAAAGCAGTAACACGATCAGAGAATGCATATATTGGCATTTTATAAAGAAAGTTCTCAAATTAAAATATTAACATTTTTATCAATAATGCCTTCGACCTCCAGCGGTGACCAGCGTTCACGGAGGGCCTCCACAGTCCCCGTGGACACCGCGTGTTCCCTCTCCAGGGACACGCGGGCACGGGCGTAGGCCCAGAAAAGGGGCAGGCCGTCACCGTGTTGGGAGTGTGCTTCAGGGCCCCAAATAGTCAACTTGAATTAGAAGAACAAATGTACCAGGAGATTGCAGGCAGCTGCAAGACTAGGGGATTTGAACGTTCCCAATATAGACTGGACCACCATAGTGTCAGGGGCTTAGATGGTGTGCAGATTGATTGCCTCAGGCGATATGTAGAGAGCCTTACAAAGGAGATGGCAAAGCTGCATTTACACTTCGGGATTGGGACGGACAAGTGGCTGAAGTGTCTGCGGGTGAGCCTTTTGGGACCAACGACAGGTTCTTGGTCCGTAAAGGCACCAAAGAGGGGAGAGGGCAGGAGAATGGGATCGAGTGGGAAAAATAAATCCGCCATGATTGAATGGCGGAGCAGGCTCGATGGGCTGAATGGCCTGGATGTGCTCCTATGTCAATATGATCTGATGATCGGGTGTGACGAGATGAATCACGTACCCCGTGCTTGCGGTCACTTCCCCAATGGCACGACTTGACCCTGGTGTGATCAACAACACCTTCTAGAACCAGGCCAAGCCACTCCTCTGAATGGTTTTGTGTGTACACATGAAGGCAAAAGGATTTTGGTTGTGACCTTGGATCGAGTGTGCTTTGTCAACATGTTTCGGAGATGTATCATTAGAAAATGTTTCTTTTCCTTCCCCCACTTTAAAAATGTGCCACTTAGTACGCCCCAGCATGAGCCTGCGTCAGTCAGTCCTTGGGGAGCTGGTGCCCTTTGTCTTCGCTCAAGGATACAGAGATACTGCTATCTTGGCCATGAATAGTGATGCCGGCTTTGCTGAGGTCCCCTCCCTCTGCCCACGTATTCAGGAGAGAGGAGAGTCTGGTTACACGGGCGATGCAAGTGCGGAATAACCCCTCATTTAGTTTATTATCAATGTGACCGCGTACCGATGATACAGCAAAGGGCTTTGTTGTGCGTGTTATTCCTGTCAAACCACCCATGAGTACAATCACACACAAATAATACATGTGGGCAGAATCGTGCAGGGAAGAAATGCTGGTGCTGGTTTAAACTGTAGAACTTAAATGATGGAGGAATCTCTGGAGAGAAGGTAATTGGGTGTCGTTTTCTTAAGTCGGGAGAAGGGTTCGGACCCGAAAATCACACAGTACCTTCTCCCCGAGAGTGCCTGTCCCGCTGAGTTACGCCATCATTTTTGTGTCTATCTTCACTGTAAATAAGTGGACTGGATTGTTGTAGATTACGGAGACCCATTCCCTGGGACTGCTACGCCAATAGTCACCTCGCTGCTGCGGCCATCTTGCATCTTTCGTTCTCCGAAATTGTCTGATTTTGGCACTTCCATGTGTGTCCCTTTATCGATAATGACCAGTCCTCCGGCTCTGTAGGGGGGGGTGGGGGGGGGGGGGGGTGGGGGGGGGATTTTGTGGAGGGAGGGGTGCAACACCAGCTTGGCCCTGGCCCCCCCAGCACTTGTGTCAAGACCTTCAGGGCACTCTCGTGGTTAATCTCGATGCCCATTACACTCAACCAGGTGGTCTACATCCCCATCGCTCAGTCACATCAAGACTTCCCCAATGGGTCTAACGGTCACATCCTTCCAGCTGTGTCAATGGTGTTGACTACAAAAGGTGGGGTATGCTCCGTTCCAATTCCACCTTCCCCCCTCAACAGGTAGTGGAGCCCTGTGTCGTTAGAACCCCTCGACATACATTGGTGTGAGATACCTCAGAGATCCTAACTAGCCGCCATCCCAATGGCCATGTGGAAATACACTGGAGGCACACACGGACGAGGGTTGGACTGTGGGGCGTTTGGATTGGGAAATAACTGGACTCACTCTCCCAACAGGACTCCCTCTCCCACCCCACCCCACCCCACCCATTCGCCCGAAGGATGGGGATGTCCTCAGGCATGGTGTGGCTGGTGATAGACTAATAGATGCAGAGTCTTGGGAAGATGCAGCTCCAGGCCAGTGTAAACGTGGATGATTGAGGGGAGATAAAAACCAAAATAAGAATTGTATCCGATGTCAGGGTGTGCAAATGTCAAAGACTAGAGGGCGCAGCTTTAGGGTGAGAGGGGCAGTTTAAAGCAGATGTGCGAGCCACGTTTTTGTACGGGTGGCGAGTGCCTGCAACATACTGCCAGGGGCGGTGGTGGAGGTAGATATGATGGCGGCGTTTAACAGGCTTTCTGGATATGCAGGGAATGGAGGGATATGGATCACATGCAGGAAAGTTAGATTAGTTTATCCTTGGCACCATGTTAGGCACAGGCATTGTGGGCCGAAGGGCCTGTTCCCGTGGTGTACGGTTCAGTGTTCCGTTCCAATGTAACCAGCCTGTGCTGGGAATAATGGTCTTGAGTTCCTTTGATCGATGATTGAGGATAATAATAACATTTCACCATCAGAAAAGGCCAAGAGACTAGATCCTGAGCAAAAAAACAAAGTGTTGGAGCAACTCCACGAGTCCGGCTACATCCGTGGAAGGAACAGAAGATTGGACAGACGATGGTTCGGGTCGAGACCCTTCTTCAGACCCTATCAGTGAGTCTGCAGAAGGGTCCCAACCCAAAACGTTGCCCGTCCATTCATTCCACAGATGCTGCCTGACCTGCTGAGTTCCTCCAGCACTTTGTGCTAAGTTCAGGAATGGCAGTTTTATAGGCCTAATTCCTTAGAAGGTGGGAACTAGGGGGGGAGGGGGAGGGGTGGCAACTAGGGGGAGGGGGAGGGGGGCAACTAGGGGAGGGGGAGGTGGGCAACTAGGGGGAGGGGGAGGGGGGGCAACGAGCTTGGGAGGGGGAGGGGGAGGGTGGATTTAAGTTAAAAAGTATAAGGATCGGAGATGTCAAACAAAATAATTAGATTCAGTGAATGGTGCAGATACAGATCTCCCCAATGAAAGGTATAAGTAGACATCAACCCCGTCTGGAGGGGCCGGGATAGACACTT